>SEYY01009951.1:0-25000 GCA_009176605.1 Armadillidium nasatum
TTATCTTCTAATTCTACTGACTATAAAAATTCTTCGACTATTTAAACTCCAAAATAGAACACATTCTATCTTCTCCTTTCTCCAAAATCATCATTTTAGGTGATTTCAATGTTTATCACCGCCGAAGGCTTGCATCTAGTTTTCATGATCCAGCCAGTATAGTCTCCTAAAATTTTTCTACCCAGAACAACCTTGAGCAGTTGGTGCAACTCCCTGCCCGTATCCCTGATCGCCTTGGTGATGAACCCAACATAATGATCTTTCCTTAACCTCTTATCCTTCTCCTTATACCGTTAAACTCTTTCCTCCTTTGGGTTTATCCGATCACCTTCTTATCTCCGTATCTTGTTCTGTCTTTTCAAGTCTTCCACAAGAACGAACCCCGCCTTCGGCGAGGAGTCGTTTCTGGCGCTTCGTTGCTGCTAACTGGTCTGACTTGCGGTTGTACTTCTCTAATTTCCCATGGAATGATTATTGCTTTCGTGGAAAAGGTTTCTCGGAGTGTGCTGAGCGCATAACCGAGGTGATTCTCTCTGGCATGGAGGCGTAAGTAGTATACTACGCGACTTCGAGGGGTGCCAGATTTAGCTACTTTTCAAAAAATCTGGCAACCTGTCCCTAACGGTCTTTTCTGCATTTGCGTGCAATCCTGCATTCTCAGGGACCTTCCTGACATTTTCTTTGTCGGTTCACGGACCCCTGGACCCCGGATTCGAGCCAAATTCAGCAGCACTGAACCTCAAAGAAAAATGGTCAGGAAAGAAAGTGAGGTGAACGCAGCGATTTTGCAAACTCAGGCAACTTCCTGATACCATTTTTGGGGGGTTCACGGGGCCCCGACGGGGGCCCCTTCCCCAGACTTGAGGCCAATTTCAATGGGTTGAACCCCCAAAATGGTGTCAGGAAAGAGCGTGAGGTCAATTTGAGCGGAGTGATTTGCTTTGCAAATCAAAATCCCGTTGTGGCTTAGGTTGCCAGATTTTTTGAAAAGTAGCTAAATCTGGCACACCTCGAAGTCGCCTAGTATACTACTGGCGTACATTCTATATTCTTTCCCTACTAAACCTAACAAACCTTAGTTTAACTCTACTTGTTCTCGTGCTATCCGCCGCAGGGATGCTGCCTTCAGAGATTACCGTCGTCTTGAAACCCATGAAACTCATTCAACTTATATTTCATCCCGAAATCGTGCAAAATCTATTCTTCGAGATACCAAAAACTCTTTTCTCCTTCGCAAATGCAATACTCTTTCTGGTTCCTCTTCCTCTCGCCCTTTCTGGCATTTTGCTAAAAATGTCAACTCTAACTTTGCTTCTTCCTCTTTCCCACCTCTAGTTTATTCTGATGGCACAACTGCCATTTTACCTTCTACTAAAGCTGAACTCTTCGCTCAAACTTTTGCCTCTAACTCTACCTTAGACGATTCCGGAGCTGTTCCTACTCCTTCAACCCCCTCCAACTCATTTATGCCTAATATTATAATTTCTTCTAAAGATGTCACTTCTGCTCTCTCTGAGCTTAATACTAAGAAGGCGTATGGTCCTGATGGTATTCCTCCTGCGGTTCTCAAAACTTGTGCTTCTGAGCTTGCACCCTGCCTTGGTAAACTATTTCGTCTTTGCCTTTCTACTTCGACCTTCCCTTCTTGCTGGAAACGTGCGCTCATTCAGCCTGTGACGAAGAAGGGGGACCCTTCTCAACCCTCTAACTACCGTCCAATTTCTTTAACCTCCGTTCTTTCTAAAGTTTTCGAATCTATCCTTAACAGGAAGATTTGGAAATATCTCAATTCTTCTAATCTTATCTCTGATCGCCAGTATGGCTCTCGTAAAGAACGTTCTACTGGTGATTTTCTTTCCTTGCTTTCTGACTCTTGGTCCTCCGCTTTCCGGGGTTTCGGTGAGTCTTTCGCTGTAGCGCTAGACATATCGAAAGCCTTCGATAGAGTCTGACACAAAGCTTTGATTTTCAAACTTCCCTCTTTCGGAATCTATTCTTCTCTCTGTGACCTTCCCTCTAATTTCCTTTCCAGTCGTCCTATATCAGCTGTTGTAGACGGCCACCGTTCTTCCCATAAATCTATAATTAGTAGTGTTCCTGAAGGATCTGTCCTATCCCCAACTCTTTTTCTAATTTTCATCAATGATCTTTTCTCTATTACTTCGTCTCCTATACACTCCTATGCCGATGACTCCACACTTCATTACTCCTTTCAATTTGATTTGAAAGACGGCCCTTCCAACAGCAGTTGATAGATTCAAGAAGAGTAGCCTTGGAGCAACTGACCTCTGATCTTTCTCGTATTTCAGATTGGGGCAGAGAAAACATGGTCATTTTCAATGCCTCAAAAACTCAATTCCTCCATCTTTCTACTCGACACAATCTTCCATACAACTATGATATCTTCTTCTAAAACACACAACTCAAACCTTCATCTGTTCGCAGTATTCTCGGTGTTTCTTTTTTCTCGTGATCTTTCATGAAAAGATCAAATTACTTCTCTCTCTAAACAAGCTTTTAAGAGGTTGGGTTTTCTAAGGCACCTTCGTGTTTTTTTTACGCCACCACAGTTGCTTGCTCTGTAAAGGGGCGTTGTTCGTCTCTGTGTGGAGTATGCCTCACACATCTAGGGTGGTTCCACACATACAGCTCTTCTTGAAAAGGTGGAGTCTAGGGCTTTTCGTCTTATCAACTCTCCCTCTCTTACTAACTCTCTCCAATCTCTTTCCTAACGTCGAATTGTTGCGTCACTCTATACTATCACTATTGCAACGGACATTGCTCTTCTGAACTCTCTTGTCGCATACCTCCTCTATTGAGAAGGACTCGTGCGACTCGCCTTTCTACACAGTCTCATCCTTTCTCTGTCCAACTCTCAGACCCCAGATTTAACTGCTCTGATCAATCTTACATGTACTCTACTGATAAAGTCTGGAACACACTCCTTTCATCTATTTTCCCAACTTCCTTTGAATCACATACTTTTAAACGCCGTGTATTGGGTCACGACGGCCATTAGCGACCAGATTCCGAATTCTCCCCAACTCTGGTGGATATTGGTAGGCCTCCGGTCTTTGCCCACCAGAGGAAAAATAAAATAATAATATAATATATTATATATATATATATATATATATATATATATATATATATATATATATATATATATATATATATATATATATATATATATATATATATATATATATATATATAGTAATAAATGTTTTTGAAAACTTGAAAGAAAACCTACGCATGTATACAAATTATAATATTGATGACAGAAACGTTTGATATTAAAATAGACTTTGTCAAGCTCGTTTTTGAGCTTCACTAAAGCAAAGAATTGGAAGAAAGAAGAAAAAGAAAAAAGAAGACTTTTTACCCTTAAAAAAAAAAAGTCATCTCTAAATAGAAATACAAAGTAGAATAAACATTACATAAAGAATGAAGGAAAAAAAGAGCGCAATTATGGTATTAATACTATCTATCTATCTATCTATCTAGATAGATAGATAGATAGATAGATAGATAGATAGATAGATAGATAGATAGAAAGAAAGATTATTGCAATAATTCTATATTATCTATCTATCAATCTTTCAACATATATCTGTCCTATCTACAACTCTTTTTTGTTATTACTTCATCACCTATCCACTCATTTGCTAATAACTTTACACTTCATTACTCCTTTAAGTTTGTGTGCAATAGTTAATTGACCCAAGGAGGGTGACCACCACTGAACTTTTCATATTTCAAATTGGGGCAGAGAAAACATGGTAGTTTTAGTTTTCAATGCCTCAAAAACTCACTTTCTCCATCTCCCTCCTCGACATAACCTTCCACACAATTCAAACTATCCCCTCTCCTTAATATTGTTGGTGTTTCTTTTTCTCCTGATTTTTCTTGAAAAGATCGCATTACTTCTCTTTTTAAAAAAAGCTTTTAAGAGGTTACGTGTTCTGAGACGCTTTCAGAATTTTTTTCACGCTACCCCAGTTGTTTGCTCTTTATATGGGTGTTATTCGACCCTGTATGGAGTACACCTCACACATGTGGGGTGGTTCCTCTCATACAGCTCTATTTTAAAAGGTGAAGTCTAAGGTTTTTCGTCTTATTCTTCGCTCTCAATATGAAAATGTTCAATCCAGGTAACTATGGTAAAATATTTTCGAACATAATAGCATGTATCTATGGTGAATGTTTGAAATTGTGCAAAGGTTCATTACGTTTACTTAATATAAAACTTTGTGATCCATGTGCGAGATGTTCCTATTTATTTTCTTAAAATACAACAAATCGATGAAGTAGGAGAAAAGTAATTAAAACGTATAATTTTAAGGACCACCCTAATATATATATATATATATATATATATATATATATTATATATATATATATATATATATATATATATATATATATATATATATATATATATATATATATATATATATATATATATATATATCTTATTCTCTTCTCTCAGATCAGACGCTCAAGGTCTACTGGTGACATGCTTTCCTATCTTATTGATCAATAGTCTTATGCCCTTAGGGATTTCGGGGAATCTTATGTGGTAGAGCTTGATATAACCAAGGCCTTTAACTGTGCATGGCATGCGTCGCTGCTTTCCAAGCTCCCTTCCTTTGGGTTTCCTCCTTTCCTTTGCTTATTCTTGTCTAGTTTTCTCTCAGATCGTTCGATTTCGCCACTTGTAGATGGAGCGAAGTCTTCTTCCTTTTCTGTGAACTGTGGTGTTCCTCAGGGTTCTGTTTTATCTCCAACTTTATTCTTAATTTTCCATTAACGATCTTCTCAACCACACTTCTAACTCTGTTCTCTCTTATTCTGACCACTCAACTCTACATTTTTCTATTCATTTCAAATCTGCTCCCTCACTTGCTTCTAGAGTTGCTACTCGTCTTCAACTTTCGTATTCTATTCTTGTCGATCTGGATGGGATTTCCCGTTGGAGTCATAGCAACCTTATGAAATTCAACTCTTTAAAAACTCAATTTCTTCACATCTCCCTCTCAAAAACACCTCCCAACTTTCCTCTCTTCTTCGATGGCTCTACCGTCTCACCTGTAAATAGCATTAATAATCATTGTCTAAAAAATAAACAATAAATTGCCTTGGAAACCACATATCACAATGGTTGCTAAAGTGGCCTCTAAGAAGCTGTATATATTCAGGTTGCGAGAATAATTTCCTTCTTAGCAGTTACACCAATTATAAGTCTTATCCGCCTTGTATGGAGTACTGTTCTCAAATTTGAGGGGGGGGAGGGGCTCCATATCTTCACTCTTCTGGGTAGGGTTGAGTCTAAAGTTAAAAGATTAATGAACTGTCTCCTACTTTCAAACTCTCTTGACCCTCTTTCTCTACGGTGTGACGCTGGCGCAATATCTTTTTTCTATAGGTACCAAAATGCCAAGTGCTCAAGGGAACTGGCCTCTCGGATTCCTCTACCATTGCTTTGCCCTCGTTGCCCAAGGGGATTTCGCACAAATTTTGATTGTATGCTGGACACCCCAGACATGATCGTTGTGGTGCTTCCTTCTTTCCAGCCACTTCTGTTCTGTGGAACTCTCTACCATTATCTATTTTTCCTCCTGTGTTTAATCTTCCTCTCTTCAAGGCTTCCGTTTGTGCTCATCGGAGGGATATGTGTTAGGCTCGGTCTGAGTGGGTTTTCATCCTCTTTTCTATCTATTTTCGTCGCCTCTAGAAAAGGACTCTACCCGTGAATGGTGGTGAACTGTTATATATATATATATATATATATATATATATATATATATATATATATATATATATATATATATATATATATATATATATATATATATATATATATATATATATATATATATATATATATATATATATATATATATATTATATATATATATATATATATATATATATATATATATATATATATATATATATATATATATATATATATAATATATATATATATATATATATATATTATATATATATTACATCATATATACTATATATATTTATTTCCTTTTTTCTTCTTCATTGTTTTACAAACGCTTTATATTTACATTACCTGTTAAATTAATCAAAAATGGCAAAACTTAAATCTGCCTCGGAGAATCCAAGAGGGGCGGATTCCAAATATAGCCCCTCATCTACTCCTTCCCCCATCACCACTTGGGAGTTGGTGGCCTCCGGTGATGGGGTTGGCGCCACCAAGACCTCTATGACGGCTTGCCCTGGTGCACGGTCTTCGTTTTTCATTAATTTCTGCAACATTCACGGTCTTTTTTCTAATCTCCACTTTGTCGAACACCACCTCTCTTCTTCTAGACCTCATCTCCTGTTCTTAACTGAAACTCAGGTGTCTGAGTGCTCTGACAGCAAACCCTACTCTGTTTCCTCCTACTGTCTCTATCCTCAATTTTCAGCCAAAGGCGGATGTTGCGCATATGTGCGCAACGATGTTGTTTGTTCTCGTGTCTCTAATTTGGAGTCTTCTGAATTCTGAACTTTATGGCTCAAACTTTCTTGCAACTCTACAACTAAATTTATTTGTTCTGTCTACTTAACTACAAAATAGAACACATTCTTTCTTCTTCTCCTTTCTCCGAAATCATCATTTTAGGTGATTTCAATGTTCACCACAGCCAATGGCTTTCATCTAGTTCTCAAGATCTAGCTGGTGAACTCTCCTTCCAATTTTCTATCCAGAACAACCTTGAGCAGTTGGTGCAACTCCCTACCCGTATCACTGACCGTCTTGGTGATGAACCCAACATTCTAGACCTTTTTCTAACTTCTAATCCTTCTCCTTATACTGTTAAACTCTTTCCTCCTCTGGGTTCATCCGATCATCTTCTTATCTCTGTATCTTGTCCTGTCTCTTCAAGTCTTCCGCAAGAAAGTCCCCCGCCCTTGGCGAGGAGACGTTTCTGGCATTTCGGTGCCACTAACAGGCCTGACTTGCGGTCGTACTTTTCTGATTTTCCATGGAATGATTACTGTTTCCGTGGGAGGGGTCCCTCGGAGTGTGCCAAAGCGCATAACTGAGGTGATTCTCTCTGGCATGGAGGCGTACATTCCATATTCTTTCCCTTCCACTAAACCTAATAAACCTTGGTTTAACTCTGCTTGTTCTCGTGCTATCCGCCACAGGGATGCTGCCTTCAGGGACTTACCGTCGTCTTCAAACTCCAGAAACTCACGCAACTTATATTTCATCCCGGAATCGTGCAAAATCTATTCTTCGAGATACAAAAAACTCTTTTCTCCGTCGCAAATGCAATAATCTTTCTGGCTCCTCTTCCTCTCGCCCTTTCTGGCATTTTGCAAAAAATGTCATCTCTAACTTTGCTTCTTCCTCTTTCCCTCCTCTAGTATCTTCTGACGGTTCAACTGCCGTTTTGCCTTCCTCTAAAGCTGAACTCTTTGCTCAAACTTTTGCCTTAAATTCAACCTTAGACGATTCCGGAGCTGTTCCTACTCCTTCAACCACCTCTACCTCATTTATGCCTAAAATTGTAATTTCTTCTAAAGACGTCACTTCTGCTCTCTCTGAGCATAATACTAAGAAGGCGTACGGTCCTGATGGTATTCACCCTGTGGTTCTCAAAACTTGTGCTTCCGAGCTTGCACCCTGCCTTGGTAAACTATTTCGTCTATGTATTTCTACTTCAACCTTCCCTTCTTGCTGGAAACGTGCGCTCATTCAGCCTGTGCCGAAGAAGGGGGACCCCTCTCAGCTCTCTAACTATCGTCCTATTTCTTTAATCTCCGTTCTTTCTAAAGTTTTCGAATCTATCCTTAACAGGAAGCTTTGGAAACATCTCAATTCTTCTAATCTTATCTCAGATCGCCAGTATGGCTTTCGAAAGAAACGCTCTACTGGTGATCTTCTTTCCCTTCTCTCTGACTCTTGATCCTCCGCTCTTCGGCATTTCGGTGAATCTTTTGCTGTGGCGCTGGACATATCGAAAGCTTTCGATAGAGTCTGGCACAAAGCTTTGATTTCCAAACTTCCCTCTTTCGGAATCTATTCTTCTCTCTGTGACCTTCTCTCTGATTTCCTTTCCGGTCGTTCTATAACAGCTGTTGTAGACGGCCATCGTTCATCCTATAAATCTATTAATAGTGGTGTTCCTCAAAGATCTGTTGTATCCCCAACACTTTTTCTGCTTTTCATTAATGACCTTCTCTCTATTACTTCATCTCCTATCCACTCCTATGCTGATGACTCTACCCTTCATTACTCTTTTCATTTTGAAAGACGCACCTCCCAGCAACACTTAATAGAGGCCAGGAGGGTGGCCTTGGATCAACTAACCTCTGATCTATCTCTCATTTCAAATTGGGGCAGAGAAAACATGGTCGTTTTCAATGTCTCAAAAACTCAATTCCTCCATCTCTCTACTCGACACAATCTTCCACACAACTACGATATCTTCTTTTGAAAACACGCAACTCAAACCTTCATCTCTCCTTAATATTCTCGGTGTTTCTTTTTCTCGTGATCTTTCTTGGAAAGATCACATTACCTCTCTTTCTAAACAAGCTTCTAAGAGGTTGGGTGTTCTGAGGCGCCTTCAGTATTTCTTCACACCACCCCAGTTGCTTGCTCTGTATTGGGGTGTTGTTCGCCCCTGTATGGAGTATGCATCACACATCTGGGGTGGTTCCACACACACAGCTCTCCTGGAAAAGGTGGAGTCTAGAGCTTTTCGCCTTATCAATTCTCCTGCTCTCACTAATTCACTCCAATCTCTTTCTGCCCGTCGAAATGTTGCGTCACTCTCTCTATACTATCGCTATTACAATGGACACTGCTCTTCTGAACTCTCTCGTCGCATACCTCCTCCATTAAGAAGGGTTCGTGCGACTCGTCTTTCTACACAGTCTCATCCTTTCTCTGTCCAACTCTCTGACCCTAGACTTAACCGCTATGCTCAATCTAACATGTACTCTACTGGTAAAGTCTGGAACACACTTCCTTCATCTATTTTCCCAACTTCCTATGACTTAGGCACATTTAAACGCCGTGTATCAGGTCATGTCGGCCTTTAATTTGACCATGTTTCCGACTTTCCTCCCAACTCTGGTGGAACATTGGTAAGCCTCTGGCCTTTGCCCACCAGAGGAGAAATAAAAAAAAAATATATAATATAATATATATATATATATATATATATATATATATATATATATATATATATATATATATATATATATATATATATATATATATATATATATATATATATATATATATATATATATATATATAGGGATAATATGAAAGGCAAATAAATGAAAAATATTTTCCTGAAATTGGGTCATCAGGACAAAGAATTATAAAAAAAAATGAAAATTAAATATTATTTTTTGAAAGAAAATTCCTGCATGTCTTCAGATGTAAAATATATGCCAAAATCAATGTCAGTGTTAAAAGCCGTCATGCAGAGATAGCAGAATTTGAAAATATTTTTATGTGCTATACGAGAGAGAGAGAGAGAGAGAGAGAGAGAGAGAGAGAGAGAGAGAGAGAGAGAGAGAGAGAGAGAGAGAGAGAGAGAGAGAGAGAGAGAGAGAGAGTGCTTAAAAAGTAAAAATAATTTTTAAAAATAAATGTTAAATTCATATAGAAGTTCCACGAAAATTTTATTTGAAAGTGAAGCTCAAAATGTTTTGCTTGTGACATTCTTGGTCACTTGCATTTCATAATTACGAATACTTCCCTCTGGTTGTCCCCCAAAATTTCTTGTTGTAATTTCTCATTTTCTATGAAGTGAATAAATTAATTTCGCAAAAAATCACAGTGAAGCACCTTCTACTTGGCTACCAAATTTACCTCTCAAAACTTCCAATGATTCCTTTACGACGATTTTGTTAAAAATTGAAATCATTTTCATATGTCGCATATGCATGACAGTATTGTACAAATTAAATAATGGACAAGTTGATATTCAAATATATAAATTCTTCAATGTCTGCTCTAGCTCACTCTGTTTACATCATAATTATATAATGGATAGTAAGTTTCTTATAATCAAAACCAAGTTGCAAAGATATTTTATATAAACCTTTCATGTTTAGTACTATATATATATATATATATATATATATATATATATATATATATATATATATATATATATATATATATATATATATATATATATATATATATATATATATATATATATATATATATATATATATGTGTGTGTGTGTGTGTGTGTGTGTGTGTGTTTATTGTTTGGGCAAATATATCACGAAATTAAACTGTGTTTGTATATTTATAACTTACCATAATATACCAAATATTTCAAGTGTCTATACTCAAAAGTCATCACATCCTCTCTTTCTTTCTCTGAAATGTTCTCATACTGTTAAATAACTTTCATCTCTGGTTTCTTTCGATCAATTTATCTATTTTTAAAGTTCTTCCTCTTCAAGTCTTCTATCGGAACAGTCTCCTCCTACAGCGAGGAGACTTTGTTGGCAGTTGTTGTTGTTTCTGCTAACTGGTTAAACTTGCGATAATATTGCTTTGACTCCCTATGTAATCGAGCAATAATTACAGTTTCAGTTGGGGAATAGTCTTTCGGAGTGTGCAGAACTTATAATCAAGAAAAGAAAAACAGAAATTTAAAACAAATGAAAAAAAATCAAACTCATTACGCTTCAACTTGAATCGTACAAAATCTATTCTAGGCACTTAAAACTTTTCTCCGTAGAAATATAACTATATTTCTGGTTCCCCTTCCTCACGCACTTTCAGGCAATCTGCAAACAATGTCATTTCTGACTTTGTACTTCCTCTTTCTTTCTTTTATTTCATTCATACTTCACTACTGCTGTCTTAACTTCTAATAATGTTGTAGATAAGATTTCACTAAAACTTTTTCCTCTGATTCCATTTCAGAAGATTTCTTCCATTCTCTATCTCTCTCTAACTCATTTTTACCTAACATTTTAATTTCTTCTAAATATGTTATTTCTACCCTCTCCTTAAGCTTTATATTAAGATGATATACGAACCTTGATAGTATTCCTCTTGTGGTTCTAAAAATTTGTGCTCCCGAGTTTGCACCCTCATTCTCGTCTCATAGCAACCAGTCCTACCTAACCTTCTGCTGGAAGCCTGCTCCAAAAAATATAGGCCCCTTTCAACAACCTGAATATCGTTTTATCATTTTATCACCTCGCTTTTGCTAACTTGCCTAACTTGAGGTTGCATTTTCCTGATTTCCAGTTGAATGATTAATGTTTCCATGGGTGGGAGCCCTTGGAGTGCGCAGAGCTCATAACTGAGATGATTCTCTACGGAATGAAGGCATTCATTCAGTATTCTTTCCTTTCAACTAAACCTAACAAACATTGGTCCAATTTTCTACTTGTTCTCGTGTTATCCGCCGCAGGGATACTGACTTCAGGGATTACCGTCACCTTCAAACACCGAAAACTCATTCAACTTATATTTAATCCCGGAATCGTGCAAAATATATGCCTTGTGACAGCAAAAATTCTTTTCTCTGTCGTAAATGCAATAATATCCCTAGTTCCCCTTTCTTTCGCCCTTTCTGGTATTTTGCCAAAAAAAAAACTTGTTAAATAACTTTGCGTTTTCTCTTTCCTTCTCTTGTTTTTTTCCGATGACATAACTACCATTTTGCCTTCTTCTAAAGCTGTACTCTTCGCTTAAACTTTTGCCTTTAAGTTCACCTTAGACACTCCGGGAACTATTCCTTCTCTTTTAACCTCTCCAACTCATTTATGCCTAATATTGAAATTTCTTCTAAAGATGTTATTTCTGCTCCCTCTGAGCTTAACATTAAGAAGGCTTATGGTCCTAATGGTATTTCTCTAGTGGTTTTTAAAACTTGATAAGCTATTTAATCTCTGGCTTTCTATTTAATACTTCCCTTCTTGCTGAAAAAGGAGAACCCCTCTCAACACTCTAACTATCGTCTCATTTCTTAAACCTCTGTGCATTCTAAAATATTTCGAATCTATCCTTAAGTGAAAGATTTGGAGACATCTCAATTCTTCTAATCTTATCTCTGATCGCTAGTATGGCTTTCGTAAAAAAGACTCTACTGGTGATCTTCTTTCTCTTCTCTCTCATTTTGGTCCTTTTCTCTTCGGTGTTCGGTGAATCATTCGATGCAGAACTAGACATATTGAAAACCTTGATAGAACGTGGCACAAAGCTTGATTTCTAAACTTCCCTCTTTCGAAATCTATCCTTCTCTCTGTGATCTTCTCTTCGATTTCCCTTCCTATCAAATTCATAAGGCATCTGTTGTAGATGGTCCCCGTTCTTCCTTTAAATCTCTTATTAGTGGTGTTCCTCAAGGATATGTCCTATCCCAAGCTCTTTTTTTAATTTTTCATTAATGACCTTCTCTCTATTACTTCATCATCTATCCGTTCTATGCTGTTTGCTATACCCTTCATTACTCCTTTCAATTTGAAAGATGCCCCACCCAACAACAGTTAATTGATGGCCTTTAAGCAGCTAACCTCTGATCTCTCTCGTATTTCAAATTGGGACAAAGAAAACATGGTATTCTTCAATGCTTCAAAAACTCAGCTCTTCCATCTCTCTATTCGACACAGCCTTCCACACAACTATGAAAGCGCAAACCTCTGTCGTCTGTCTTTAATATTCTTAGTGTTTTGTTTATCTTAATCTTCTTTCGAAGGATCACATTACTACTCTTTCTAAACAAGCTTCTAAGAGGTTGGGTGTTCTGAGGTGCCTTCGGAACTTCTTCACGGCACCTCAGTTGCTTCCTCTTTATAGGAGTGTTATTCGTCCTTGTGTAGAGTATCCCTCAGATATCTGAAAAGACGGAGTCTAGGGTTTTTCGATTTATTAAATTTTTCGCTCTAACTCTCTGCAGTCTCTTTCTGTCAATCGAATTGTTGCGAAACTCTCTCTATAATATCGCTATTACAACGGTCACTGCTCTTCTGAACTCTCCCTTCGTATACCTCCTCCATTGAGAAGGGCTCATGCGACAAGCATTAATACGCAATCTCATCCTATCTCTGTTCAATTCTCTGACCTCATATTTAACAGTTATGCTCAATCTACATGTACTGTACTGATAAAGTCTAGGACACACTCCTTTATCTATTTTTCCAACTTCCTTTGACTTGCACATCTTCATATTCAGTATATCGGGACATGTTGGCCTTTAATTTTACTATGATTCTGGTGTTTCCACAACTCTGGTGGAAATTAGTAGTCCTCTGGCTTTTGCCCACCAGAGACCAGAGGATATATATATATATATATATATATATATATATATATATATATATATATATATATATATATATATATATATATATATATATATATATATATATATATATATATATATATATATGGGCCAATATATTTGAAAACAGATTACTAGATCAAGGTGAAAGATTTATTTATGGTAATGACAATGGAAGAAGTTTGAAATCTGTTTGTGTTATTATAATATCTGGAAACAACAACTATAATTAATTTAATAACTTGTAATTAAATTTTATATTTTATTTTCGCTCACCAAAGAAATTATTATAATTTTTTTCAATAAATATTAATTAAAAATGATATGGACAATAAAACTTTTTATTTTATTGTCCATTTCATATAATAATGTAAATAATGATAATAATAATAATAATTAATAATAATAATAATAATAAAATAATAATAATAATAATATATAATAATAATAATATAATAATATAATAATAATAATAATAATAATAATAATAATAATAATAATAATAATAATAATAATAATAATAATAATAATAATAATAATAATAATAATAATAATAATAATAAAAATAATAACAATAATAATAATAATAATAATAATAATAATAATAATAATAATAATAATAATAATAATAATAATAATTTATTAGTAAATTTATCAATTTAGGTATTCATATAACAAGAAAAAAAAATTATTTTCATTTGTATTTGAAATATTATTTCGGGAAAGACATTTATTTATTTGTAAATTTCTTTGGTTTCCATATTTTTGCTAAATGTAAAATTAATGTAATTTAATTTTTTATTTTATTTTATTTTATTTATTATTATTGTTACTATTATTATTATAATTATTATTATTATTATTATTATTATTATTATTATTATTATTATTATTATTATTATTATTATTATTATTATTATTATTATTATTATTATTATTATTATTATTATTATTATTATTATTATTATTATTATTATTATTATTATTATTATTATTGTTATTATTATTATTTCTACACTTGATGATGACCTAAGCAGGGTCGAAACTTTGTCCTCGATTAATACCATAATGTTTAATACTAATTTCGCACTTTGCTTTGTATCATGTACCAATTTCATGTATATATATATATATATATATATATATATATATATATATATATATATATATATATATATATATATATATATATATATATATATATATATATATATATATATATATATATATATATATATATATATAAGTATTCAATTTTTTGCGCATATCCGAAGTTAACATAATAAATGAAAGGCTGAGTGAACCTTTGGAACATACGAGAGACCTGAGGCTCTCCATCAATAATATATATATATATATATATATATATATATATATATATATATATATATATATATATATATATATATATATATATATATATATATATATATATAAACTATCACTGTGAGGAATAATATAACGACACGAAGTTGGCATTGGCAATGTTTGTGCCTGACTGATCCCTTTGCAAACCGAAAAAATGAATGGACTTCTTTCTAAACAAAACATATAATAATAATAATAATAATAATAATAATAATAATAATAATAATAATAATAATAATAATAATAATTATAATAATAATAATAATAATAATAATAATAATAATAATAATAATAATAATAATAATAATAATAATAATAATAAATTTTATTTATTATTATTATTATTATTATTATTATTATTATTATTATTATTATTATTATTGACCCTAATGACTACACCTAACATACTAGATGACAAACAAAGCTTGTCATGGATGCTATAAGTTTGCGATGTATGTATATTTTAAAAGCTTAAATTTTAACCCAAGTGAGAAACTAAATGCATTCCATATTTTAAACTTTGAAACGCTCAAAGAGCCGTCCTTAGTTATAGACTTGCAGCCCAGATTTAAGTATGGAGACATTTCAAAATTTATCTCCAACTTCGGAGAGTGGCCAAACTTTACAACTACAGCTTTTAATATATTACTAATTCTTGCAAATCAGTGTTACTTTGAATTTCTGGTAAAATTTAACCAAACTTAAAAAATTTTTTATCATTGCTGATTTACTCCCTTTTCATTTAATTAAAAAGTGTTCTGTCTGTGAGCAGTGGTTCAAGTGCTTAAAAATATAAAAAATTCTTTTAGTAAATGTGTTTTAAGTATTGTGATTGTTCATCGATTTTCTCTTTCAAGCCTTGATTAATCGAAAAGTAAGGTTTTCTTTCCTTTTACTTAACATTAACATTATCATGTGAGTCTTTACAGACTTACCTTCATTCCTTTACATTCCACATGTACTGACTTTCCCCCTATACAAGTTTTTTTTTTATAAATTTTAAATATAAAGATGATTAATGAAGCCTGTGGAGGTTTCATTAAAACATTATCATTCATTCGCTTCTACTCTACTTTTAAGCATGAGAATAGTGCCATTTGAGGACTATCGTCGCGTTAGGTTTTTATCTGCTTACATTCCATACTGAAATTTGTAATATCCGCGGCTTTTCTTCAATTTTCCACACTGCTAAACACATTTTTTTTTACCATTTTCTTTCTATTCTTGATCAACATCCGAGTATTTAAAACTCTGAAAATAATTTTCATTCAAAGTCAGTGTTTTGTGCATTTGCACAGCAGTACTATCCATTTTAGATTTATTTATTTATAGACTTCGAATTTACTTTCTGTGTACAATTAAAACTAAATTATGAACTATTTTAGTTCTTAAATATATAGACTGTTCTAAGCAAAATCCCTGGTTCGATTGCACAATTCTCGTGTCATTTCCGGAAACATTTGGAATCTCATTTCCTTCCTTCAGATTATCATTATGGCTTTTGACGGTGAGAGCCAACTAGTGATATACTTTCACATCTTAATAGCTTATGATTTTCTGCCATTAGGGCTTATGATGAGCTTTTTGTGATGCACTTGACATATTTGTCTGTGAAGCTTTTCTGTTTTTTTCAATGATATTTCATGTGGAATTGTTCTCTAAGCTTCCTTCTTTTGTGTTTGATTCTCTTTCCATATTCATGTTTTCTTTCATTCAAACTTTTCCACATCTACAGTTATCAATTTAGAGACTAATTCTTCTTTGTCTGTCGACAGTAGTATAACTCATGGCTCCTATGATTTCCTACTCTGTCCCTACTCTTTACTTAACACTATCCATTCTCATGTTGATGATTCACATTACATTATTGTACTCATGTAAAATTCTCTCACACTCGTACACCTTCATTTCATTTTTAACTCGATAAATAATTTTATTCTTGTTGCTTTACGGTGAGGTTCCCTCATCCTTAAAATTTTCAATTCTTTAAAAATCAACTTGTACATATTTCACTTTTAAAACGTCCTGCGACTTTCCTTTCTCTTTCGGTAATTCTGTTGCCTCTTATACATACAATATCAAAAATGTCGTGGAATCCTCATCTTGAATTTGTTGCCTTAACTGCTTTGAAAAAATCGCATTCCCTAAATCTTCCCTCTGAAACACCCTTTAAGTTTTATATCTCATGGAACAGACTCGCCATGTATCTTGGAAACAGTCTCTCGTAATGGTTGCTTTGGCTGTTTCAAAAAATCTGAAGATTCTTTCCAGTCTGTTCTGTTCTACTCCTTTTCCCTATTACTCTAACATTATATAAGAGTATCATTCAATCTTGTATGGAAAACTTTTATCCCATATAAAGGAAGTAGCATCAGTTTCGCAGGTCTTGGATAATGTTTAGCTTAAGTCCAAAGCTAAAATTGTTTAAAAACCGTTCTTTGCTTTTTAACCACCTTCATTATTTATCTTTTTCATGTGATACAGTGAGCACTATCTTATATATATATATATATATATATATATATATATATATATATATATATATATATATATATATATATATATATATATATATATATATATATATATATATATATATATATATATATATATATATATATATATATATATATATATATATATATATATATATATATATATATATATATATATATATATATATATATATATATATATATATATATATATATATATATATATATATATATATATATATATATATATATATATATATATATATATATATATATATATATATATATATATATATATATATATATATATATATATATATATATATATTATATATATATATATATATATATATATATATATATATATATATATATATATATATATATATAAATAATTAGTCTTCATATTTTTAAGTTCAAAATATCATAAGAGAGATTAAAAAAATGAAATAAATTAAAATTAATATAAATTTAGTCATTTTATTGGGTTGGGGGAAAAAATTAATCAACGTTTAACGATATTATTTGCTAAATTATTGAAACCTGCAACACTCTTTTACTTTTGAATTCTGGCTTTAGATATTTACTGTAAAAGGCGGGGGAGTTATATAAAATTTTACTTTTAAAATTTCAATAGAAATGTTTTTTAAATTTAATTATTATTTTTATTTATTTATTTTTACAAGCTGTAGGAGTAAGACCGTGACGCAACAACCTTTATTAATCACAAATTTCATTTAATTAAGAAATATAAAAAATAAATATAAGCTATCTAGTATTTATAAATATAGACTTCTTCAAAAACGTTTATTGTAGTTAACTTGTTCCATAGAATTATTTAGTACCGTAGAGGTAAATAAAAAAAAAAAGAGAATTAAATGCTTTAGGGTTGAAATGTGTCAGCATTCTCCAATCTATCACAAAATCTTTTATTTTTCCAAGATAACTTTTTTTTAAAAATTAACTTAATTGGACCAAGTCTTCAAGATACTTTGGCTTATTTCTTTGTCTTTTAGGATATCTGTTTTCATATTCCTCATTTTCACATAATTCTTCCTTATTAGGTTCCTCTCCATTTTCTTCTGTAGATCCATATTCTGGTGTCCTTGATCTTATATATTCATATTCAAATTCAGGTGTTTCTTCTTCTTGTCCAAATTTTTCTGTAAATTTGACACATCTTACTTTCTTGATATTGTTCTGCTCAGGAAAGTATACAAGATATGCTGGACTTTCATTGTCTTAACTAACAAAAATTCCTTGCTTACTGCGTGTATCTAATTTCTTCTCTTGCGAGTATGCATAACAAACTGATCCAAATATATGCATATTGCTTAAAATTTGATTTTCTTAATGTCATTAATTCATAAGGAGTTTTCCTGTCCATGAATGGTAACATCTATTGCAAATATATGCTGAAGTTTTCACTGCATATGTCCATAATTTTTAAGGCAATTTAGCTTCCAATAATAAACATACGCCATATCAAAAAAAGTTCTAAATGTACGTTCAACTTTTCCATTTTGATGTGGCGAATACGGTGAAAGGGAGAGAGGTTGAGAAGAGTGTTGAGCTCATAGTAAGCTCATCCACCCTCCTCACCCTGTATATATATAATATATCGGTAGTATGGTTTATTTATATAATTTTTTTTTTGTGTTTAGTCTATTAATTGAGTCTTATTATAAAATACTATATTTGTTTTATGTTTCCAGTTTGTTGAAATATTATATTCTTAATGTTGTATGTTTATTCTTAATAAGCTTGTATTATATTGAGTAAATAATTGTAAACGGCCAGTCATAAATATTCTCGAATTAAAGAAAAATCCTTGTATTGTGGAAATAAATTGTATGACGTATCAAAGAAAGGTAACCGTTTTAGTAATTTAAATGTTAAGTAATTGAAATAAATTTTAGAAAATAAGAACTACTATAATCATATAATCATAAACTAAGTATAAATGCTAATTATTAATTTATTTGTTTTAGATAATACTCCATTATCTCATCTCTGAAAAACGGAAAAACCAAGCCTTAGAAAGAGTCATCTCTTCTAAGGTAAAAATATTTAAAAAGGTGTTATAAAATTATGAATATATACAAATAAAAAAATTCATGTGTATTAATTACAAATAATAAAAATTAAATGTATTTTAAAGGTTTCGTTGCTGGGCTTAATACTTCCGATCGTATGTTATATCTGAAATATTAAAACAATAATTTGAAGTGAAGGTGTCAAAGAGAAGGAGGACGAAGTCAAAATCTTATAAACCACTTTGAAAATAGAAAATCCCGAAAACGATATTCCAAAGGGAAAACTGGAATTGTAGAACATAGTTGAATTTCTCAACTACGTTACGACTTTACATTTAAGATAAGATATTGAAATTTTGAGGTAGCTCGAGTAGTCTTTACTAACCCTTTCTACTTCTTCTCCTCTCCCTTTGTTTCCTCTTTTTCTGTTTGCGAATTGGTAGATTGAAGTTCCGCCTGTGGGTGTGGACTGGAGTTGGGTAGGTCTTGTTGACCGTATTGGTGAAAGAAATTCTTATTTTATAATTTTTATTAAAATCCTGAACTTAACGGTGTAATATTGCAGACCTTTGAATTTTAAGAATAATGTATTACTATTTCACGAATAATAATTAAGTATTATTAATTTGTTAACTAAAGATTTTTTTTGTTATCTCGTAATTGATAACCTGGTTATTGTTAATTTGTTAAAGAAAGATTTTGTTTCATATTGCTAAGATATTTATTTTCATACCTACAATTGAATTTTGTAATAAAATATAGAACGAAAATCGACTTATTGATCTTTCCCCCCAGTAAGAAATAGAGACGGGTGTATGTTTGTTGAATGTGTGTGTATGTTCAAACAACATTGACGGATCCATCCATTCATAAGAGGTTTCTTCATTTGTTGGTCTCTCTTAGTCACAGATCACATTGGATTTGATAGGGAAGTGGCTTGTGTGAATAGTCATAAATCATTTTTCGGGATTGTCACATAGTCAGTTTTCTATTATTGTGTATATTAAATAGAAAGGGTAAAGGTTGGGGTCTTTGGAAGGGTGCCAATAGGGGTCCCACACATAGAATTTTACACTTGTCCTATACACTCTTCTGATTCTCCGACACAATCAAGCTTGTGTGAAGCGCTCTCCCTTACAACGGTGCTGAAAATTCCTACTTTATACGATTCTTAATGAGAAGTGATTTGAAGTCTGTAGAAATTGTTATATATGAAAATCCTATAATTTTCTGTTTTTTCCTACCATTATCTGACCTCAACCTCTTTACAGTTCCACATGGGGATATACAGTATCTGCTAGAAATTTTTGTGTTGCAGCAATCGTATCAGTTTTACTCTTCAATAAATATATAAAAATTGCACAAAATAGTCACCCACAAAAGAAATGGCATATTTAAAACCATCCTTTGCAACAGCGTCAATTGGTCCTTTTAAATCTCAATATACTAATTCTAATATACCAGTAGTATATTTTTCAGCTTCTCTGTTTCTATCCTGAGTCATTTTGACCAAAGCACAAGTATTACAATTAAATTTTTCTTTATTACTAATATTCATGCCATCTACTATTCATACCATCTTTCCAGTTTTAAAACATCATGGATTTTACAGTGACCCATAATTTTATGCCAATCCTGCAAACTATAAGAACCCATTTTCTTAATACCAATATTGTTCAGGAAATATAAACCTCCTGCTTTCTTAATATTAAATACTGTACCATCAGGTGATACTAATTCAGCAAATTTTGTTGTAAACCTTATAGAAACTCTTTTCTTCACAGCTACCTGCACTGAAAATATATTTTGTTTATATGAGGGTACAAATAGAGCATTTTCAGTAAAATAGTATGAGACTTACCATTAACATCACATATTGATACTTTAGCATGGCCTCTACCAATTGCAACATTACTCATCCTGCTTCCACCGGCCAATTCATTATGATTTGAGAAGTCAAAATTTTATTCAAAGCTGATAAATTTCGATTTATCACATATAATATGTGAAGTTGTCCAGAATCTACCTTGTTGTGTGCCCTACATTACTTTATTCATTATTTATAAATGCATAAGAATGACTCTCATCCCTATTATCTTTTACAATCTTAGCTGAATTATTTTTCCTACAAAAATCCGTATCATGAGTTTGTGAATTGCAGTTAACACACCATCTTTTATGATACTGCCTATGTCCCCCTCTTCCTCTATAATCTTGATAAGGTTGCTTAGTAACTTAATGATTATCGAGTTTCTCTCTTGTATATTCAAATTGCTTATACCCTATTTTTCCACAAGAAAAACATTTCACATAACTTTTTCTATCTTTTACCTTCATAACATTATTTTCAGCCTTAATATTTGTCTGTTGACTCTTCTCTGTTTTTTCAAAACTTCTTAGAGCTACTTGAAATTCACTAAGTGTCATGGCTTTCTCGTTCTGAATAATTACCGTTGAAAAAGTTTTGTATCCTGAAGGTAGGCCTTTCAAAACCATATATAAACTGTCACTTACAGTTTCACCAGTTGATTTCAAAAATGTAGCTACTGTCTCTGCCCTTAAAATGTAATTAGTAACATTTTAATCAAAACCTAATTTCAATGAGGTTAACTCTGTATACAAAGCTATAATTCTAGGCTTACTGCTACCCAAATAGTGATCATGTAATATTTTTATAGCTTTTTGCCATCATCCTTAGCATCTCTTATGATAAGGGATAAATTTCTATCATCCAGGACTAGTACTAACAATGCAAAAACTTTTGTATTATCATCGCTATCAACATCAGCGGTAGAATTTGTTATCACGTGCAGAAAATTTTTGCAGCCTTAAATTTCCTAGGAATTTATCTTGTGGCGGCTTCAACTGCGCCGTCAGGTTAAAAATCTCTAAAGAGTTTTGGAGACTTTTCTTAGAGCATAGCATTGTTTCCTTTTTTTTCACCAGCCGCAGCTCGCGGCGAGCCACGTTTTTTTCGTTCCCGCGCTGCCATCTTGAAAGATAGACGTTCTTCTCCGCGCTCGCAGACTTCAGCATAGGGCTCGGCAAATTGTTTTTTTTTTTTTGGTGTTGTGACTTATACATTCTTGTGTTGGATGCAAGGTAAGGAAGAAATTCCACATATTAACCAAAATTCGTGTAAATATTTGCAAGCGCTATTTTAAGAGTCGTTTGACTTACATTCGTTACCCGTTTTCTTTTCTCTCCTATAGCGTCCATAACGCAAAACCAACTTCAAAGTCACGCTTTCTCGCCCTGTGAATCCTATTGATCACGCTGGTTAAAGGTCCTACATTACACCTATCACCCAAATCACACTTACTCTAGGTATGTTAATAAGAGTTGTACTAATTCCCGAAATAATTAAATTATAGAGCAGCCGTTAATTGCTGTTTGCCAAATATATATATATATATATATATATATATATATATATATATATATATATATATATATATATATATATATATATATATATATATATATATGTGTGTGTGTGTGTGTATGTGTGTGTGTACATTTATGCATGCGTGTTCACATGTTAATTTTTCCTTTTTATTTTGTATATGTCGTGTATTTTGTGGTTGTGTGAGTGAAGTTCATATTTTATTTCACTTTTTGTATGCTTTCTTTTTACTCATGAAAAAAAAGTTTTTTTGTGTGTGGACTACATTCCTTATTTTCTAGTAATTATGCTATTCAAAATATCCAACTGTTTATATAAATGTATACATTTCTGTTTGTATGTATACGTGCGTATCTTTTCATGTGCGTATGCAAGTGTGTGTGGCACAGGAGTTACGTACGGGTGTTCTGTATGGTGCACACGGTGAATCTGCGCATGTACACGCGCATGTGTTTACACATGTATTTTTATTAATAGAGATACAGTTAGGAACTAATATCAATTTTTTGTTGTTACTTTTTTTTATTAGTATTATAATTATTAGCCTCCTGAAGCATCGGTGTGAATTTCATATTGCTAGACATTTTACTTTTCTTAGTGTAATATAGCCAGGAAGGAATCCACGGCAGCTCTAACGTAAACGAGTTGCCAAATAGTTATTTGTAACGGTTGCCTCCCTTAATTACCGTTATGTATAAATTCTTATATCATGCCGTATCCTTACAAATGGTAGTCATATTTTTTGTTTTTATTTTTTTTATTACTAAATGATTATATATATATATATATATATATATATATATATATATATATATATATATATATATATATATATATATATATATATATATATATATATATATATATAATTATGTTTATTTTATTTTTTTATTTATTTTATGTATTATTTAATAAAGATGTACTATTTATATTTCTTTTTTTTTTATTATTCACTCCAGATTGGGTCTTAGTCTTTTTCCTGATAATCCTCAATTGTATGTACCTACTCTGGAGTGATTAGAATTTTATTTATCTCTACTCATTCCAAACAAACAAACCAACAGGGGTCGCCCCGACCCCTTTAATCTTCCCACAACTCATATTTTTCTACATCGCCATCGAAATATAAACACCTGGGCCCATAACCTGTTGGCATATTATTTGTCATGATGGCTGAAATATGATAATAAATTATAATATTACATAGGGCAGGACAGAAAGAAAGACAGCAACTCTTACCTAGGCCTTCATTTACATGTATATCACATAGGACAGTTCGCGCTACAATACACGAGAGAGAATCCAAAGAATGAAACTGCAAGTTTTATGACATGTGTAGTTTACATAAGCTGCCTTCAGAAACCGAGCAAAAGCCAGCGGATCGCTGGCTTTTTGGCTGATTGCCGTTTTTTCTCAACCTTCTGTGAGTGTGACGTCATAGTTCGGTGCCGACGACATAAACATCGTCATAAAAATTTCAAAAAATAGAACCATCTTTTCGCTCGTTCGAGGACTATGGTGTACGGGCGCTCGTTTGCGCTTAAATGGCTTTTGTGGCGTTTTTGTAAACAATAGAATTGGCGCACGCCATATTCCATGTTGAAATAATTAGCTTTTAATTCTGTTTTCCTGCCCGTTTTTAATTTTTTTATGTGTAATATGTATTAAATAGGCTAAATAAATGTATAATTAATGCACTTTCAAAGTAATTATGAATTCTGGTTTAAATTACCCTTATTTAAAACGTTAAAATACCTTTTTTGAGGGTAAAGGATTTCCAGAAAACCAAAGAACAACCATGCTAAGTGAAATACATGAGTTATAAATTGCAGCATTGTTAAAATAATATATGATTTTGGGCAAAGGGCCTATTATTTGAATTTACAGTAGATTTTGAATATTTAAAAGAGCACATTTACCATACCCATATTAACCTGTATAGCATATCCTTTATTATGTAAATTTATAGTACTTTTATAAAGATTTACCTTGTATTCTAGTCTTATTAGAAGAGTACATAGAAATTTTAATATGGTTTAGCCCAATAAACACACACACAGACAAAAAAAAAAAAAAAAAAAAAAAAAAAAAAAAAAAAAAAAAAAAAAAAAAAAAAAAAAAAAAAATATTATATATATATATATATATATATATATATATATATATATATATATATATATATATATATATATATATATATATATATATATATATAATATAATAGTTGTACGGTACGTCAAAATTTACTTATATGTGTCTGTTTCCATCGGTTTGTTCGAAAGTTTGTTTTGTTGTGATCAAATTTTAGCGTTCAGAAAATCGAGAGGATCACTACGTCATCAACTCCATCTAAGACCTTGGTGATTGGCTGCTTATTTTCTACCA
>SEYY01009951.1:30000-44295 GCA_009176605.1 Armadillidium nasatum
CGCTTTCCACTACCATTGTGTCTCCTTCGCAGCATAAGGGTGCTTGCACATGAACTTTGTGTGAGATTTGCAAACTCTAGGCTTGCACGATGTGGAAACTCTTTCTTTCACGCCACCTCTGTTCTGTGGAACACCCTACCTTCGTCTGTTTTTCCTACTGTATTTAACCAACTTCTTTTTATTTAAATCTTCTGTCTGCGCCCACCTGAGGGAACTACGTTAGGTTCTGAATTGGATGAGTTTTCTTTTATTTTTTAATTATGCCCCCTCCTTGAAAAGGACGGCAACACGTATATATATATATATATATATATATATATATATATATATATATATATATATATATATAATATATATATATATATATATATATATATATATATATATATATATATATATATATATATATATATATTATATATCAGAGTTGAGCATTCCGCAATAGTAGACTAACAAAAAAAAAAAAAATGCGGAATTGCGATTGCGATAATTTTCAAAAAGTTGCGGAATGCCAAAAATTTATGGTCCGCAATCGTAATTTTCCAAAAACCAATAAAATTTTCGAAAATTTAAGAATATTCTTAAAGTGTGGATAAACTTCTAGATTAACCATAACTAGTATTAGCCATTCCTAGTATAGTGTAGATCAGCTTGCTGTAACTGGTTCATCATTTTAATCAATTATTTAATTAATAATTCATATCGTGTAGTAATTAATTGGAGCTGCATGACAATTGTCACGTTTTTCGCGCCTTTTTTTCCTAAATATTGGGTAGTAGCATTCAACTAAAGGTGAATTTTTGTAATGCAATTATTGGCGTCTTATGTATATTTATGTTATTTCCTTCACACCATTCGAGTTGTTTTCTTAAATGTGTAATTTACATATTAATCTTTAATTGGTTAAAATCAATTTAATTATTTAGGTTACTTCCAAATGGCACGACATGAGTAGCTTCCTGGCAATTTTCTTTCTCTTTAAAACCTGCTGAGCACTGTTTTCCGCACGTCTTTGTAGCTACTGTGTTTTCAACCAGAGGTTCTGTTCAATTCCCTTTACTTCATTCAACATTACCTCTTTACTGCTTCAACTTACCTCCGTTATTATTATATGAGGCTTGTTAGAATTCCATTTGTTTGCTGCAAATTCTCTTTTAACGTACCATTTGTCTTGATTGGTCGTTTACAGCACTTCACGTCCAGAGTGAGTGCCTCCCAGATAAGCATTAATATATATATATATATATATATATATATATATATATATATATATATATATATATATATATATATATATATATATATATATATATATATATATATATAATATATATATATATATATATATATATATATATATATATATATATATATATATATATATATATATATATATATATATATATATATATATATATATATATATATATATATATATATATATATATATATATATATTATATATATATATATATATATATATATATATATATATATATATATATATATATATATAATATATATATATATATATATATATATATATATATATATATATATATATATATATATATATATATATATATATATATATATATATATATATATATATATATATATATATATATATATATATATATATATATATATATATATATATATATATATATATATATATATATATATATATATATATATATATATATATAGCATTACAGTGTTAATTTAGAATAAAAAATTAATGTATAATTAGTGATGGATCGGATGTCATATTTTCCAAATTTGCGGTTGTGGATGCGGATGCGGATGTTGAATTTTGGAGAAGTGCGGATGCGGATGCGGATGTTGAATTTTCAAAAGTGCGGATGCGGATGCGGATGCGGATTCGAATGCGGAGAAAAATGGATGCGGATGCGGATGCGGATGTTAATTATATATATATATATATATATATATATATATATATATATATATATATATAATATATATATATATATATATATATATATATATATATATATATTCACTATCACCTTTCCCACTTTCGTGAGGTGGTGCCCGCCACAATTCCCTTACAAACATAACTATTCTTACCTTTCAACCCTTTCACCACCTCCCTCCATCTCTGTCTCCACAAATCTTCTACCCTCGTCTAAACTCAAATTCCTTCCATCAAAATCACTCTCACTCCATCCATCCATCTCCACTTCGGCCTTCCCCTCCCCTACCCTTCCCCTATCTACATCGGATCTACGTACCTTGTCAACCATTCTGTTCTTTCATTCTTCACATATGTCCAAACCCTTTTAGCACATCCTCCTCCTCTCTATCAATTACACCCTTCTTCCATTTACACATCTCCCTTATTCTTTCATTTCTAATCTTATCAATCCTCCTCAATTTATATATCGCTCTCAAATCTTTCATCTCAAAGATTTTGGAACTTTTTCTCGACCGAGCACTTATCGTCCCTGTTTCACACACATACAATACAGAAGGTGAACACATACATTCAAACATTCTTATCTTTATTTCTTTCGAAATTTTTCCTTTCTTCCATACTTTTCTTAGGCCCCCCAATACTTTCATTCCTTCTACCACTCTGTTCTTTATTCCTTTTTCCGTCCCACCCTTACCTTCCACCCAACATTACTAGATATTTGAATTCATTCACCTCCTCAAGTTTCCATTCTCACACTTCTACAAACCAATTCCTCCTTCCACATTTCCTCATCCCTACCTCCAATCCTCATAACTTTATTCTTCGCTGGATTGAATTTCAATCTCGTGTTTGCACATTTCCCTTCAAACTCTCTCACAAGTATTCTCATCTTTTCTCCAGATTCTGCCACCAACACATTCCGCATCATCTGCAAAAAGTAAAATATTCACTTCACATTCACCCTCCATATTTCTCAACATAATACTCTTCCCTTCTCTCTCCATTTTTCTAAGTAAACCATTCATCAATAGATTAAATAACATGGAGATATTACAAACCCCTCTCTCAATCCCACTCCTATGCTAAACCAATCCGATAGTTCTCTCTTCACCCTCACTCTTGATCTACAATTCATATATATATTATATATATATATATATATATATATATTATATATATATATATATATATATATATATATATATATATATATATATATATATATATATATATATATATATATAATATATATATATTTTGTGATGGATCGGATGTCATATTTTCTAATTTGCGGATGCGGATGCGGATGTCGAATTTTGGAGAAGTGCGGATGCGGATGCAGATGTTGAATTTTTGAAAGTGCGGATGCGGATGCGGATGTTAAATTTCTGAAAGTGCGGATGCGGATGCGGATGTTGATTTTTGTGCGGATGCGGATGCCATCACTTATGTATACGTATTACAGAAAAAAAATGGAAAAAATTAAAATTTACCTATTTCGAATTTGCTGTGTGAGGAAACTGAGGTTAGTATAATAGTATTTATGATTTATTCCATGTGATTTAGAGTTCAGCAAATATGCATTTTGACTTTTTATGTCATTATATGAGAGCTTATAGGTATAATACTGTAATTAAAACTGACCTAGATAATATTAGAATCTTGATTAGGCAAAGCTAATTTCAAATTTTTATCGAAAATGTAAATGATTTTATAGTAAATTGAAACTAGACTCCCCGGATAAAATTTCTCTAGAATTTGTTCTAAAATTTCAAGAAACATTTATGTGGTAAAACGCATTTTTTAAAAACAATCTTTCAATCCTTAAGTGTTATCCACTATATATTCCCTAATCAGTGATTTACATGAATCGTTTTTAGACACGATAAGCTTGCCCAAGCCTGCATGACAGCACCATGAGCCAGAGTGAGGAGGAGGAGGAGGAGTAGGCCCCCAGGCTTGACACCTCCAGCCAAGAGAAGAGAAGACAGCTCGACATCAACTCCGACAACCTGCCACCAGTTTTTAAGTTATGAAGTGATTATCATTTAGTAACTTAGCGAGTATTTTAACAATTTATTACTATTTTCAACATTTGACAAATTTCAATGTCACCACAAGACCAAGGGGAAGTTGAAGTGCAAGATCTGCCTGAAAGAGTTCCGTTACTGCACCACATCCAACTACAATATTAATTGCCTTTACCAAAAGCTGCACCACAGCGCGTTACCCAGTTGTATGTATGTATGTATATATATATATTATATATATATATATATATATATATAATATATATATATATATATATATATTATATATATATATATATATATATATATATATATTGTTAAAATTGTTAAAATATTAAAGTTAAAATTAATAAAATTATTACATGTTTAAAATGTGTTAAAATATTATAAAATTTCTAATTGTTAAAAAGCATACCGTTGTAAAATTACATCGTTTAAAAATGAAGCATAAATATTTAGCCCACGTGACATGCGTGTCATGCGCAGAATTAAAAATAATAAAAAGAAGTAGAACGAAAAGTTAGTATAGAGTATATAGTATATTATACAGTATGCAGTACGCAGTATGTAATTTGTCATGTAGTTTTCTAGTCATATTAAATGAAAACTACTTTTTTAAAAGGCTTAATTATTAAAGCCTATTTATTAACTTTGTTAAAAGTAACGTTATTAAAAACAATTGTTAAAACAGTTGTTGTGTTACATAACAATTATTGTAAAAATAAAACTAAAGTGAAAACACTTCTATTAAGTGATTTAAAAAGTAATAAACTTATTCACAAACTAATTGTCGGTTGTAGTAAATGCTGGCAAGTGAAGTCTATAATATTGTTGATTGTAATACTAAACCAAGAATCTAAAGATAAGTATACCTTTAAGACTAATTTATAGCTTAATGGTGGTCAATATTTTAATAATTGAAAATTGATCTTCAAGGGAGTCATCTGCAATATAATCTATACATAACCTTCTGGTTCTCTTGGGTATTGTTCAGGGTATTTGGCCATTTACTTTGGGTTAATGCTTATGGAGGCTGGAGGGGGGAATTATTTGAAGGTAAGAGGATTGATTTTCAGTTAAAGTGTTGAACTTTAAAATAATAAATATGAACAAAAGTTCATTAATATATATATATATATATATATATATATATATATATATATATATATATAATATATATATATTATATATATATATATTATATATATATATATATTAAAATTGTTAAATTATTAAAGATTAAAATTAATAAAATTATTAAATGTTTAAAATGTGTTAAAATATTATAAAATTTCTAATTGTTAAGAAGCATACCGTTATAAAATTACATCGTTTAAAAACGGAGCATAAATATTAGCCCACGTGACATGCGTGTCATGCGCAGAATTAAAAATAATAATAAAGGAAGTATATAGTATGCAGTACGCAGTATGTAATTTGTCATGTAGTTTTCTAGTCATATTAAATGAAAACTACTTTGTTAAAAGGCTTTATTATTAAAGCTTATTTATTAACTTTGTTAAAAGTAACGATATTAAAAACAATTGTTAAAACAGTTATTGTATTACATAACAATTATTGTAAAAATAAAACTAAAGTGAAAACACTTCTATTAAGTGATTTAAAAAAGTGATAAACTTATTCACAAACTAATTGTCGGTTGTAGTAAATGCTGGCAAGTGAAGTCTATAATATTGTTGATTGTAATACTAAACCAAGAATCTAAAGATAAGTATACCTTTAAGACTAATTTATGGCTTAATGGTGGTCAATATTTTAATAATTGAAAGTTGATCTTCAATGGAGTCATCTGCAATATAATCTATACATAACCTTCTGGTTCTCTTGGGTATTGTTCAGGGTATTTGGCCATTTACTTTGGGTTAATGCTTATGGGGGGCTGAAGGGGGGATTATTTGAAGGTAAGAGGATTGATTTTCAGTTAAAATGTTGAACTTTAAAATAATAAATATAACAAAAGTCATTATTATTTCAATTATTAAAATATTATTGACTTCAAGCGGCAAAATTTAAACTCTAAGTAAAAGTAACTATTGAGCGGAGCTTCGTGAATAACGAACATCAGATCAGAGATTACTCGATTATTGTCTGAGGATAAAATTGAGAACAGTCAATCCCCATGGAGAGCGCAAGTTTTAATTGTCAATCAACGAAATAAAAGCTGTCTTGTAATTGATTACTCTCAAATTATTAACAAGTTTACTTATCTTGATGCCTATCCTCTACCTAGAATTTATATTTTAGTAAATAGAATAGCCAATTATAAATTTTTCAGCACCATCAATTTGAAAAGTGCTTATCACTTGGTTCCTCGTTTGAAAGAAGAAAGACATTATACTGCTTTTGAAGCTAATGGATGACTATATCAATTTAAGAGATTAAGTTTTGGGTTAATTAACGAACGGAGTAGCTTGCTTTCAGAGAATTATGGATGAAATTATACGTAACTATAATCTTTCAGGAACTTACGCCTATCTTGATGATGTGACTATTTGTGGAATTACTAAAGAAGAACATGACAAGAATCTGTTGAAATTCTTTGAAGTGCCGAAACTCTTAAACATGACCCTTAACGATGACAAATGTGTTTATTCTGCTGAATCTGTGCGTTTGCTCGGATACGAAGTACGATTTAACGAATTAAGACCAGATCCAGAACGACTTGATCCTTTAAAACATATGCCTCTGCCTGACACTAAAAGAAGTCTCTCTCGTCTTATAGGATTGTTTGCTTACTACTCCCGGTGGATTCCTCGTTATTCGGAAAGAATTCGACCATTAATTAATGCCTCCTTGCCTTTGGATGAACGTGCAAGAGTCGCTATCTCCGACTTAAAAGAGGCTATTCTTACTTCGGTGAAAATGAAGATAGACGATCATCTCCCTTTTACTCTGGAAACTGATGCTTCTGAAGCTGCCATTGGGGCTACTCTGAGTCAGGAAGGATGTCCTGTAGCATTTTATTCAAGATCTCTCTCTCCCTCAGAGAGGAAACATTCCTCTATAGAAAAAGAAGCCTATGCTATAATAGAGTCCATCAGAAAATGGCACCATTTCTTGGCTGCTAGGCATTTCTCTTTAATTACAGATCAGAGATCCGTTTCTTTTATGTTTAGTTCTAAGCATAGGAGAAAAATTAGGAATGACAAAATTCTCAGATGGAAGACTGAATTAATGCCTTATCCATTTGAAATAACTTACAGACCTGAAAATTCAATGTTGTGGCTGATGCTCTTTCTCGAGGTTCTTGTGCTGCTACACTTACTTCGAAAACTGTCAGAACTTCACAGTGCTCTTTGTCACCCTGGTATTACGCGACTTCTCCATTTCGTTCGTAGTAGGAATCTTCCATTACTTCGAGTAGAAGAATATTAAGAAAGTAACATCCTCTTGTCCTGTTTGTTGCAAAGTTAAGCCTAGGTTTTACAAGCCTGCTTCTGAAGAATTGATGCATGCTATGCGGCCGTTTGACAGACTCAGTATGGACTTCAAGGGCCCTTTTATCTCTTCTACTTCAAACAAATATCTACTGATTATTGTTGATGAGTTCTCAAGGTTCCCGTTTGCCTTCCCGTGCAAGGACACTTCAGCAGAGACTGTTATAGGTTGCCTCACTTCTTTATTTTCTATTTTTGGTTTGCTTACTTATATACACTGAGATAGAGGGTCTTCTTTCATGTCTTCGTCTCTAAAGGGAAGTAACCAATCTGAAAACTTTTTGTTTATTTTTTGACCGATTGAGCTGAAATTTACAATATATATGTATTTTTTTCCCGCTGAAAACTCTCGATTTCTGACGTTTTTCTGAGTTTCTAACGGTTTACTAGTAATAGGGGGTCAAAATTCAAAAGGAGATTAAATAGAAGTGGTAAAATAATGGTCAGAATGATCCAAAAATTCCCCTGTACATTCTTAGCCCCAATTTTTACAATATAGATACAGAACATTTGGGAATATTATGGATAGCGTTTGATTATAGAAGTTCAAATTTTTTTGAAAAAAATTGAAAAATATATACCCTTCCGGAGAAAAAAATTTCTTTAAAAAAATCTCTGGGTTAAATGTTTTTGAAAATTGGATATTGCTTAGAGGAGGGATGGATCTAAAACGTTTATTTAAGACACTTTTAAAACTAATTGTTTGATTCGAGATACAGCCTCTCAAAATTTGGAAAATTTGAAATTTAGTCGAAAATTCGGCCATTTTCGATAAGCTGTATCTCGAATCAAGGAAATAGGTTTTAAAAGTGTTTTAAATAAAAGTTTTAGATCTATCCCTCCTCTAATAAAGTTCAAAAAAAAAAGACTTCCAATCCAGATTTTTTTTTTTTTAAATTTTTGTCCGAAGGTGTGAATTTTTCAAAATTGGAAAAAAAAATTTTGACACCTGGTCAAGTAAAGCCATATAACCTGTTTACTGTTATGCACACATCAAAACTCTTTAATATGTTTTTGTAGCCAATAGATTTTGAAATATACACACCAAATTTCAGACCAAAAAAAATTTTTATGCGACTTCACCGTAGATTTAAACATACCTTAAATTTCCGAAATTAATTCTAAACTGTAAATCCCTCGTAAAAACGTTAGGAATGGAGTTTTTTCGTCGGGAAAAAAGCTATCTATACTGAAATTTTCAGGAGAATCGGATGAAAAAATTTTTTTTTACTTTGGATCCTTCCCTAAAGGCGTTTCTTTTCCCCCATGGTATCTCAAGCAGTCGATCAACTTCTTATCATCCAACTGGTAATGGCCAATGTGAAAGGTTTGTTAGAATCATTTGGAAGATTATTACATTGGCTCTTGAATCTCGGAATATTTCTCTTTATTATTGGGAATCTGTAGTACCTGATGCTCTTCATTCTGTAAGATCTCTTTTATGTACTGCCACTAACGCTACTCCCCATGAAAGGTTGTTCTGTTATCCTCGAAGAACTTCGACTGGCCCAGGATTGCCTACTTGGCTCTCTTCACCAGGACCTGTGCTGCTGATTGTAACTGCCACAACGTATTCTCGACAGAAGCTTGACCCCTTGGTGGAAGAAGTTCGACTCTTGGAGGCCAACCCCCAGCATGCCCTTGTCAGATTTCCTATTGGAAAGGAAGAAACTGTATTTATTGAGGATTTGTCACCTGCTGGAAGATTGACACCTGAATCTAACAAGGACTTTCACCTGCTAGAGAATCACTCTCAGACAAATCTTCGTGAGATTTCAGTGTGGATCAGACGGTGCCTGATGTTTCTAATCATTCTTTCCGTGAAGCTGTCAATCTGGAAAGGAAGGAGCTTCATCATGATGAATCTGGTCTACGTCGATCTTCTCGTGTTCGGCGTCCTGTGAATCGCTTGCATCTTTGATTCGTCTTTATTTTTTTTAGGGAGGATTGAATGTTATATATTTATCTGGTTTTATTTATATCGCTAAGCATAAAACTTAGAACAATATTTACGTTACCGACCAACTAAATTTTGTAGTATATATACAGCTTTTTCTCATAATAAAGTTCAGTATTTTAATAGACTTCAAATACCATGAAGACAGGACTCTCAGTTTAGTTTGGTATGTTATTTTTTGTATATATCTATTTACTTTATTATTATTGATATTGCTGTTATTATAATTATTATTATTATTTATTTGTAGATCTAATTTGTTTGTTGAATAAAGCTTAAAATCACTTCTGATTTCTTTTGAACATTATAGTAATAAATAATAATCATGTTGAGGTTGCCAACAGCTGGCCCATTGATGGTAAGAGGGAGTAAAAAGATGAAGGCTGGTTTTTATGTTCTTTATTTTAACAAAAATAATTTGGTTCTGGTTGATACAACAAATAATTAAATGCCGGAACCTTATCTAACAAGTTGTCAGCCTGGATATGCCCAGAGATGGAAGAATAATTCCTGATGTCTGTGAATTATATTACTGTGTATGGTAGATCCAGAAGCACCTTTTGATGGATAAGGATACTCTGAAGGACACTGTGCAGAAAATCAAGATATTGCTTGCGATGCAATATCAGCGATACTTGCATATAAACTGGAATGTCAATGGTCACTGATTGTTGACGAAATAACAAAATTAACCACTAGCAGCAGCGAAAATACAAAAATTGCACGTCGTTCACCAAGTAAGCCTAGTTCAGAGTAATGTGCTCTTCATAGCGTTCCTCGGTGCAAAACAACAAGCGCGGAGAATTGGTTCCAATTCCTCAGTCTAAATTATTATTTGGTTTAGAGCGAAGAGTCCTGCTACTACAATGTATTACCAAATACTTTCTAATATTGCTTAAATGATTAAATTCCAATAAAATCATGTTGCCTTTAAATCACATAAGCTTTATATATATATATATATATATATATATATATATATATATATATATATATATATATATATATATATATATATATATATATATATATATATATATATATATATATATATATATATATATATATATATATATATATATATATATATATATATATATATATATATATATATATATATATATATATATATATATATATATATATATATATATATATATATATATATATATATATATATATATATATATATATATATATATATATATATATATATATATATATATATATATATATATATATATATAATATATATATATATATATATACTATATATATATATAAACAATGGCTATAAAACATATATAAAAATAATAAGAATGTAAATTAAAACTTTTATATTATAAAAACTGTTTATATGCTTTCACTAATTTATCTAGTATATGTACTTTATATATATTTTAAGTTCTCCTTAATAGGAGTTTGTAGAGTTGGTTTGTTTTTTGTATCGATGTTGCACAATTTTTTCAACTAAACAAACTCCCGGTTAAATAATGAACACTTTTTATCAAATCATTTTCGAGGGTGTACGTTATTAAAAATGTAGGAGTTTTTGCTTGTTCATTACAAGTCCTCAGAATTTGAAGGCATAAGGTATGAGTTATATATTTTTCTTTTTCAACTCTTTCTTACTATCATATCTATTGCCTTCTACTCAAATATATAGCTGCATAACATTCTTAATTATATTGAATTCGTATCGGAAGGAACTTTTAAGGTCATCATTTCTTTAGAAACAGTTCATAGTAAGCCTCCTCTTTTTATTGAATTGTTATAAAAACTCATGGTTTGAGCTTTTATTAAAAGACCTGAAAGAGAAGGGTCGTAATTAATGTTCCAATTAAATAATAAAAGGAGACTTACTATGAACTTTTTCAAAAGGTTTTGTTGCTTTTGAAGTTCCTTCATATACGAATTCCATATAATTAAGAACGTTACGCAGTTATATATTTGAGTAGAAGGCAATAGATATGATAGTAAGAAAGAGTTGAAAAAAAGAAATATATAACTCATACCTTATACCTTCGAATTTTGAGGACTTGTAACGAACAAGCAAAAACGCTTACATTTTAATGACGTCTAGACTTGATGATTGATTCGAAAAAAGTGAGAATGATTTAGCCAGGAGTTTGCTTATTTTAGAAAAAATGTGCTACATCGATACAAAAAACAAACCACCAACTCTACAAACTCCCATCAAGGAGAACTTAAAAAACATAATAAAGTATATACACTAGATAAATTAGTGAAAGCATATAAACAGTTTTTATATCCTCCCACTGAAGGAGCAGTATCATTGCAATTACTAAATTTAATAAAACACTACAAATAGGATAAACTCCAGTGAAGGAATTCATGACACTTGACAGCAGCATGTCTAAGTGGTCTTTCTCTGTTTGACCTTGTCTGAGGTTGAGCTTTTAGAGATTTAAGCTGAGAAGGTAAATTTATACCTGAAGTTGAAGGCTGAACATCTGGGACAGCCCTATTACCATTTTCTTGAACTGAATTTGAAGGTGAGGGATCAATTTGATCTGAAGTCTCCTCTTCTTGACTGTCTGCAAACTCTGCTTTAGATAAGTCACTGCAGATTTTATCATCAGCTTCACCACTAGTTACAGAATGAGTGATAGACAGCTCTAAAGGGTACAGATGGCAAATTGAATGATTACACGTTTGCCCATCTCCCCTTTTAACCAAAACACTTCTAATCTTATTATCATGACCAATGATAACATCCAAAACTCTGCCAAAAAGCCAGAAGGGTCTTGGCTTATTGGGTGTCTGAATCAAAACGATGTCTCCTACCTTTATTCTGTTGGTCCACTCTGACTGGTAGAGATTTCTACTTGTTTGGCGTAAATTTAATAAATAAGACTCATACCATAATTGCCTAAAAGGTTTCTAATACCTTTTCCTTGAGTACTTAGAGTTATGGATAGGTCTTGCTGTGAAGGAGGAAGCTGTTTCCATATAGATAATGAAACTTCATTGAATATAAGGTTTGAATTGCTATAAGGCTTTAAAAAGGAATTTGGAGAAATGATTTCCAGTTCATTTTCAGAAGACCTATAAGTCAAAGGTCTTGAATTAACAACATTAATAATATTTGAAATAGTTGTTAACAATTGATAGTAAGTTAAGGTTGCTTTACCTATAGTTTTATATAGACATCCTTTAACCACTCGTATCATTCTTTCCCAAACTGAGCCTACCCAACTACTGTACAGAGGAATCTTATAATGTTTGATGTTGTTCATGCGCATATGCTCAGAGAACATGTCTGAAGACAAGGATTCTAACAATATATCTCCTCCTTGTTTGAAAGTTCTGGCATTATCTGAATACAAACTGGAAGGTATGCCATATATATTGGTGAACCGTTGAAATGAAAGTAAAAATGACTGAGCAGACATATCTGGAAGAACATCAATGTGAATAGCCCTAATATTAATTCATGTGTAAATTGATAAATACATTTTCCTGACTTCCTTATTTTCATCCTCTATAAAGAGGTGTCCAGTGAAGTATACACCAGTACACCACCTAAATGCTGACACCTAGCATGAAAATCTCTGATTATCAATTTAGTGAGGTGATGATTCTTGCCAAGAAGAACTGGATTTATCACATCATAGTTATACAGCAGAAGTTTTAGCTATTCTGCCTCTAGACCTGAGAATGCCATTATCATCAATAAATAAGTTGAGTTGGCTAACTATTAATGGAATTTCATCCTTCTTAGGATTCTTTAGGAATGAGATTTCCCTTGAAAAACATTGCTGTTGTATTTGTTTCAACCAATAGAGTTGGGCTCTTCCATCACCATTTTCATCAATCCCTTTACTACTACTTGTGAGTTTGAAGATATTAGAAGTTACCCTATAAAGTTTATGCACACTGGAATAATCTTCTAAGGGTAACAATGATTGTGTAACATCCACAGACAAGTGATATTGTAAAGTCTTTTCCTTATTAACCTCCGACAAACATTTAAGTTTACTAACAGGCTACTGAGACTGATTTTGAAGTATCCAAGAAGACCCCTTAAGACATAACAGCAACTTAGAAAGAAAAGTAGAGGTGGAAACACCTCTGGTAATTAAATCTGTTGAATTTTCAGCAGTATTGAGATAAGCATAGGAAATAGATACTTTGAACTCTTGTTCAATTTGTTTTTTGATCAAAGAAATTTCCTTGAGTTTATTGTTTACAAAAACATTCTTATCCTTGGCTCTTCCAGATAATAGCCATGAAAAAACATTTTGAGCATCTACAAAAACCTTTATGTTTTTGAACTGAACATCAGAAAATTCTGATAATATAGACTTAATACATTTAAAAAATAGGAACACTGACAATAAATCTAAAGAGGGAAGAGCCCTTGATCTGAGGGGAGCTATTTTGGCTTTAGAAAATATTAAATTTGAACTTTGCCCTATGCTATAAACTGCAAAACCATAGCATGATGTTGATGCATCACAAAAAATGAATAATGAATTTGAAGTTGAAGGTAAGAAAGCACATCTTTCGATTTTAATATTTTTGAGTTCATTTAACTCTGAACAGAGAAGTGACCAAGATGATAAAACATCTGAAGGGACCTTCTCATCCAAATTTAGACCCAGTTGCCATAAATTCCTGATTAACAACCGGCCCTTAAACCTTATAGGCAAAAATAGATTGAGGGGGTCAAAAATCTTTGAAACAGATGATATCAATAACCTTTTAGTATCTGCTCTTTCATTCACTGAAAAACTTGCCAGTTTTAATTTATCTGAATGAGGATTGTAAAGGTAACCCAGCACTTATCTTCTGCTTCTTGATGTTGTATTATTCTACCATCTTCTTGCATTACACTTCTTAATTGCTCATCATTTGAGTCCCAACTTCTAAGATGGAACCCAC
>SEYY01009952.1:5000-35000 GCA_009176605.1 Armadillidium nasatum
CGAAGGCTTTCGATATGTCTAGCGCAACACCAAAGGATTCACCGAAATGCCGTACAGCGGAAAATCAAGAGTCAGAGAGAAGGGAAAAAAGAACAGTAGTAGAGCGTTTCTTACGAAAGCCATACTGGCGATCAGAGATAAGATTAGAAGAATTAAGATGTTTCCAAATCTTCCTATTAAAGATAGATTCGAACACTTTACAGAGAACGGAGGTCAATGAACTGGAACGGTATTTAGTTTTTCGGCACAGGCTGAATGAGCGCACGTTTCCAGCAAGAAGGGAAGAAATAGTTTACCAAGGCAGGCTGCAAGCTCGGAAGCATAAGTTTTGAGAACCACAGTAGGAATACCATCAGGACAATACACCTTCTTAGTGTTAAGCTCAGAGAGAGCGGAAATGTCATCTTTAGAAAAAGTTCTAAATTTTTGACATAAATGAGTTGTAAGTGGTTGAGAACGATGTATAGCTCCTGCATCGTCTAAGGTTGAATTAGTGGCAAAAATTTGATCGAAGAGTTCAGCTTTAGAAGAAGATACTAAAGGAGGGAAAGAGGAAGAATCAAAGTTAGAGTTGACATTTTTTTGCAAAATTCCAGAAAGAACGTAAAAAAGAAGAACCAGAAAAATTATTGCATCTTCTATGGAGAAAAGAGTTTTTAGTGTTACGAATGTTAGAACCACCGGAAAGGAAATCAGAGAAGGACACAGAGAGAATGTTATGTTTCGAAAGAAGGAAGTTTGGAATTCAAAACTTAGTGCCGATTCTATCGAAGACTTTCTATGCATCTATTGTTACAACAAAAAATTCTCAGAAATACCAAAAAGCAAAGGACCAGGATTCAAAGAGAAGAGAAAGAAAATACCAGCAGAGCGTTCCTTTCGAAAGTCATACTGAAGATCAGAGATAAATAAGACAGAAGGATTAGAAGGGTCCCCATTTTTTTTTTGGCACAAGGTCAATGAAAGCTTGTTTCCAGCAGAAAAGGAAGGTAGAAATAGAATGAGCAAGACGAAACAGCTTACCAAGTCAAAGTATAAGTTCAAAATCACAAGTTTTGAGAACTACAGAAATGATACTATTAGAACCACACACCTTCTTAGTGTCAAGCTCAGAAAGAGGAGAAACAGCATCTTTAGAAAAATGACAATGTTAAACATTAATAAATTGGAGGGGTTTGGAGGAAGAGTAAAAGCTCAGAAATTGTCTAAAGTAGAAATAGAGGCAAAAAGTTTGAGAGAAGAGTTAAGCTTTAGAAGAAGGTTAAACGACAGTTATGCCGGTAGAAGATACAAGAGCAGGGAAAGAGGAAAAAAGCAGAGTTAAAGTTGACATTTTTTGCAAAATGCCAGAAAGGACGTGAGGAAGAGGAAACAGAAAAATTATTGCCTTTTCTGCGAAAAAAAAAGGGTTTTTAGTGATGGGCAGAGTAAATTTTGTACGATTCAGAATGAAATATAAGCTGAATGAGCTTCTAGAGTTTGAAGACTTCGGTAATTTCTGATTCCTTGAGGAAGCATCCCTGAGCGAATAGCAGGAGAACAGGAGAATAAAATTTTAAATTTTAGTTAAATCAAGGTTTGAAGGGAAAGAATATGTAATCTATTGCCACTATTAAGGAAAGAATCACCTCGGTTTTACGCTCAGCTTATTGCCAGACACACCTCTCACAGAAACATATATATATATATATATATATATATATATATATATATATATATATATATATATATATTATATATATATATATATATATATATATATATTATATATATATATATATAATTAACTGAAACTTTGCTATTAATTTCTGCTTTTATGCAAATGAATTAAAATATAATGATTTGAGAGAAAGAAATCCAGTTGAGATTTTTTGAGTTACTTGTTAACTCTTATTAAGTAACTCTAAAAGCATCATCTCTCTATTTAGTCTTTAATTACATTTTATTAATGAAGATTTAAAATGCAAATTTGATTTCTTATTAAATATTTGATAGAGGGGAAGGGGAATGGAGGCTGAATTTACTTAAAAGGAGAGAGTGATAGGAGGAAGGTAGAAGGAGATAGAGAGAGGGAGAGAAAAAGAAATATGAAAGTGGTTGAGAACGATGTAAAGCTCCTGAATCGTCTAAGGTTGAATTAGTGGCTTGAGAAGGTTGAATTAGTGGCAAAAGTTTGATCGAAGAGTTCAGCTTTAGAAGAAGATACTAAAGGAAGGAAAGAGGAAGAATCAAAGTTAGAGTTGACATTTTTTTTTCTGCAAAATTCCTGAAAGAACGCAAAGAAGAAGAACCAGAAAAATTATTGCATCTTCTATGGAGAAAAGAGTTTTTAGTGTTACGAATGTTAGAACCACCGGAAAGGAAATCAGAGAAGGACACAGAGAGAATGTTATGTTTCGAAAGAAGGAAGTTTGGAATTCAAAACTTAGTGCCGATTCTATCGAAGACTTTCTATGCATCTATTGTTACAACAAAAAATTCTCAGAAATACCAAAAAGCAAAGGACCAGGATTCAAAGAGAAGAGAAAGAAAATACCAGCAGAGCGTTCCTTTCGAAAGTCATACTGAAGATCAGAGATAAATAAGACAGAAGGATTAGAAGGGTCCCCATTTTTTTTTTGGCACAAGGTCAATGAAAGCTTGTTTCCAGCAGAAAAGGAAGGTAGAAATAGAATGACCGAGACGAAATAGTTTACCAAGTCAAAGTATAAGTTCAAAATCACAAGTTTTGAGAACTACAGAAATGATACTATTAGAACAACACACCTTCTTAGTGTCAAGCTCAGAAAGAGGAGAAATAGCATCTTTAGAAAAATGACAATGTTAAACATTAATAAATTGGTGGGGGTTGGAGGAAGAGTAAAAGCTCAGAAATTGTCTAAAGTAGAAATAGAGGCAAAAAGTTTGAGAGAAGAGTTAAACTTTAGACGAAGGTTAAACGACAGTTATGCCGGTAGAAGATACAAGAGGAGGGAAAGAGGAAAAAAGCAGAGTTAAAGTTGACATTTTTTGCAAAATGCCAGAAAGGACGTGAGGAAGAGGAAACAGAAAAATTATTGTCTTTTCTGCGAAAAAAAGGGTTTTTAGTGATGGACAGAGTAAATTTTGTACGATTCAGAATGAAATATAAGCTGAATGAGCTTCTAGAGTTTGAAGACCGGTAATTTCTGATTCCTTGAGGAAGCATCCCTGAGCGAATAGCAGGAGAACACGAGAACAAAATTTTAAATTTTAGTTAAATGAAGGTTTGAAGGGAAAGAATATGTAATCTATTGCCACTATTAAGGAAAGAATCACCTCGGTTTTAAGCTCAGCTTATTGCCAGACACACCTCTCACACAGAAACATATATATATATATATATATATATATATATTATATATATATATATATATATATATATATATATATATATATATATATATATATATATATATATATATATATATATATAATTACTGAAACTTTGCTATTAATTTCTGCTTTTATGCAAATGAATTAAAATATAATGATTTGAGAGAAAGAAATCCAACTGAGATTTTTTGAGTTATTTGTTAACTCTTATTAAGTAACTCTAAAAGCATCATCGCTCTATTTAGTCTTTAATTACATTTTATTAATGAAGATTTAAAATGCAAATTTGATTTCTTATTAAATGTTTGATAGAGGGGAAGGGGGATGGAGGCTGAATTTACTTAAAAGGAGAGAGTGATAGGGGGAAGGTAGAAGGAGATAGAGAGAGGGAGAGAAAAAGAAATATGAAAGAGTTAGAGCAGTAAGAGGACAAACTTGAAAAGAGTTAAAAGGTTAAGAGGCGAACGGGGTCTGAGGGAGAGTGAGGGAGAGGGGGAAATGTTAAAACATTGCCGGTGATACCTAGACAAGGAGAGTTTGAGAGTAGAAGAATAAACTTAAAGGGAGAGGTGAGTTTGAGAGAAGAATGTAAGCAAGAGAGAGTTAAAAATAAAAAGAATAATAACAAAATTAGAAAATAAAAAATAATATGTATAATACTTACTGAACATGGACATGCTGAAGTACCAAAAAGAGTGATAGGAATATTGGTATTAAATTACCAAGAAAAGGATTCACCGAAATGGAATAACGAAAGATAATACGAAGAAAATATTATTATAACATGTTAATATTATAAGAGCTCACATGGCACCCAGTAGTCATCTGTGGGAGATTTTTGATACAAGGTAGAATAATTCTGGTTCTTCCACCCTCCCCCCTCTTAACACCTCTTCTCAACCACTCAAGTTTAATTTCAGAAGGAAAACGTTTTAGCTTTTATTCATAAACTTCCTTAGAGCTTCTTGTGTTTATAATTTGAAAACCCTCAAGTCAAGATATACTTAGTAAATTATATAAAAATATAAAAAATTAGTAATTATATAAAAAAAATAATCTGTGATGTTATAAAATAGATTCAATAAATTTGTAACTATGAGACCGAAATATAGTTTAAAATATTTATGACAAATTAATACCTAAACCATTTCTACATAGATACTAAAGTTTAACCAAATATAAAACATTTTTTAAAGAGATTCTTCAATGACAAACTTTAAATTAAACTTTGAATAGCACAATAAAATAAGTAGCATTATACAAGTGATGTAGTATTAAAAAAACATATGTAAATTTTCTAACCTTTCAATATCCCCTCGTCGGGGAGGTCCGTTCCCAAAAACAAAACAAAAAACAGATTCGTCTACATTCTCAAATGGAAAATGATTTTTTTCCTTCATCGAATTCATTCCCTCTTAAAACGCAGTTATTACAGAGTTAGTCAGCTGGCTACTTTGCATCGGTTTTTTTGTTATGTTATTTAGCTATTTATCTGACCTAACCTTCTCTCTCTCTCTCTCTCTCTAAAAAAAAAAAAAAAAAAAAATTATCGTTATAATTTCGATCACTTTGCTGATCAAGTTGAGTATCATCAATAGTTTTTTTTTTTTTTTTTTTTTTTTTTTTTTTTTTTTTTTTTTTTTTTTTACACTTCACCACCACTCACGGGCAAAGCCCTATTCAAGGAGGGGGTGTTAGTACACTTCAGTTATATATATGTTGCCTTCTGCAATTCACAATGTTCTTCGGGAACATTCAATTCTTTCTGTTTCCTTTTTTCTTTCTTTTTAAAGGTCAGAATGTTTCCCTAACTAAACAAGATTATAAACTGTTGCCCATTGTTTGTTCTGACATTAAAAGTATACCAATCTTCTTAAAGAAGATGCAGTCTAGACCTTTTCTTCTTTTCTATTCTCCCACTCTCAAAGAACCGTTAATCTCACTCTAGTCATCAAACTGTAGCTTCTTTTGAACTATCTGGTCGCATACTTCCTCCATTGAAGAGAATAAGTAGTCCTTCATAATTTATTTCTTTTTATATTTCTACTTAACTAAGGTACATTTCTGGCAAAGTTTGAAGCACATTTCTATCTTCTGTTTTCTGATATATATATATATATATATATATATATATATATATATATATATATATATATATATATATATATATATATATATATATATATATATATATATATATATATATATATATATATATATATATATATATATATATATATATATATATATATATATATATAATATATATATATATATATATATATATATATATATATATATATATATATATATATATATATATATATATATATATATATATATATATATATATATATATATATATATATATATATATATATATATATAGGGTTGGCCTACGAACCGGGTGCTGTGTGCAACACAGTTTCAGCAACCCTGTGCGGTGCGTGCGGTGCGGTGCGGTGCGGTGCGGGTGCGGTGCGGTGCGGTGCGGTGCGTGGTGCGTCCTCTGGTGCGCACCGCACCAAAGTTGATATGTCCTGGGATAATCATCTGTTCGTCAGATTTTATATATATATATATATATATATATATATATATATATATATATATATATATATATATATATATATATATATATATATATATATATATATATATATATATATATATATATATATATATATATATATATATATATATATATATATATATATATATATATATATATATATATATATATATATATATATATATATATATATATATATATATATATATATATATATATATATATATATATATATATATATATATATATATATATATATATATATATATATATAGTGAAATTGTTCATATTTTCAAGGTATCCTGACAGAAGAGATGAAGTTACTGTCTTCATTCCACCTTCCTCACTTCCTCTCGGAATTTCCTTAACAGAAAAATAAAAAAGACTGTAGAAAGAGGTGTCTCACTAGTCTGTTACATTGAAGGAGATATGCGACCGTAGAGTTCAAAAGAGCAGTTCTGGTTGTAATGAGCGATAGTATGGAGAGTAACTCAGAAATTTGACGTGCACATAGAGATTGGAAAGAATTTGTTTGAGCCAAAGGAATGATAAGACGAAAAGACTTTGATTCCATCTTTTCAAGAGCATCTTGAGTGAGACCATCCCAGATGAGTGAAACGTACTCCATACAGTGAAAACAAAACACCTGTGAAAAGTAAACAAATTTCGAATGAGCACCAGCACAATAAACATCATAAAAACTTGTTTTCAAAGAGAACTATTGTAATAATCAAAGAAAGATTAAGAGAAAAAGAAATGGCGAGAATATGTAAGGACAGACGAAAGTTTGAATGGCGATGTCAGAATTGCATTGAATGTTGTATCAAGTAGAAAGATAGAGGATCAGAGTTTTGGTAACTGAAAATTCCCATGTTTTTTCTTCCTATGCGATGAAGACCAGAGGTTGACTACTTCAGGGTCACTCTCCTAGCGTTAATTAATTGCTGTTGTGTATATATATATATATATATATTATATATATATATATATATATATATATATATATATATATATATATATATATATATATATATATATATATATATATATATATATATATATATATGGAGAGTTACACCAACCGAATTCGGGAGAATTTTTTTCTTCCGGACAGTCACTCCCATTATATAAGGGTCTTATCCACCATGCATAGTGTACAGTTCTCTCATTTGAGAGGCGGTTGTGGGAGAGAGATGTGGCTCTAGCTCTGCCTGTCTCTTGGACAAGGTAGAGTCTAAGGCAAAAAATAAAAATAAATAATAAACTGTCCCCTACTTTCAAACTCCCTTTATCCTCTGTATTTGCCACGTGACTTTGGCACACAATCTCTTTTCTATAGGTCTTATATTGTCAGGTGCTCGAGGTAACTAATCTTTCCCATTCCACTACCATTGTTTCGCCCTTGAAGCGCGAGGAGTGGCATGCACTCACATCAATTTTGTGTGAATATTGCAAACTCTATGCGTGTTATTTTTCGTTTTTATATTTACTTTAATTCACTTTCTTATATCTGTTCTCTCATTTGGGAGGCAGTTGTGTGTGTGTGTGAGGGGGGGGGAGGTTTCTCTAGCTCTGCTTGTCTTTTGGACAGGGTTGAGTTTAAAGCGAAAAAACTAATAAAGTGTTCCCTACTTTCAAGATTCCTTGAACCTCTGTATCTGTCACGTGACTTTGGCACACAATCTCGTAGCACGAATAGTGCCATGCACTCACATCAATTTTGTGGGAATATTGCAAACTTTATGCTTGTCATTTTGTGTTCATATATTTTTTTAAATTCTAACTTTGAGTTTTTACGTATATTTTGTTACTTTCATTAAAGTTGAATTTAAATAAAGAAATATCAAGTGCATTTATTTGGAATAGTGTAATAAAGGAGTGTCGTATTTCGTAAGGAATACTCTACCAATGATCTATGTCTTTTTTCAGACTCTTGGTACTCTGCTCATGGCCTTTTTGTGAATCTTTTGCTGTGGCACTAGACATATCAAAAAGGCTTCAATAGAGCAGGACACAAAGCTTTGATTTTTAAACTTCTGTGGGCGTGTGTCTGGTTTACTTCCCGGTCGTTCTAAAACAATTGTTGTAGACCTCCACCATTCATCCTTTAAGTCTGTTAATAGTGGTGTTCCTCTGATATCTGTTTTATCACCCAATATTTTTCTGATTTTCATTTGTGACTTTTCTCTTTATTAATTTATTACTAATCAACTCCTAAGCCGATAAATATACCTTCCATTAACCCTTTCATTTTGAAGTCCATCCAACTTAACGACAATAAATTATTGCTAGGAGGGTATCCCTGGAGAAACTAACCCCTTATCGTTCTTGAATTTTATTATGGAGCAGAGAAATCATAGTTGTTTTTAGTACCTCAAAAACTCAGTTCGTCCATCTTTCTACTCGACATAATATTCCACACAACTATGACATCTTCGAAAACACAACTCAAATTTTTCTTTGGAAGGATCACATTATTTCTCTTTTTAATTAAGCAAGTTTCTAAGAGATTTTGAAATTTCTTCACTTCACTTCAGTTGCTTGTTCTTTAGAGAGGATTATTCTTCCATGTATTTCATTCACACTGCTCTCCTTGAAAAGGTGGAATGTAGAGATTTTCATCTTATCACCCATTTTGCTCTTACTAACTTTCTCGGAATCTTTTTCTGTTGGTAAGTCAATCTCACTCTTTTCTACATAATCTCATCATTTTTTTTCCAATTCTCTGACACTAGACTTAATCTCTATGCTTAGTCTTACATGAACTCCGCTTGTAAAGTCTGAAACTCATTCCCTCTATCAATTTTCTCAACTTCCTTTAATTAACATACACACTTTCAAATGCTGTGTATCAGGGGATGTTGGTTTTCAATTTGACCCGTCCGAAGAATTTCCCAACTCTGGTGGTTATTGGTAGGCCTCAGGACACCAAATATATATATATATATATATATATATATATATATATATATATATATATATATATATATATATATATATATATATATATATATATATATATATAAATATGTCCTCTGGTAGCCAAAGGCCAGAGGCCTACTAATTTTCACCAGAATAATGGAGCCTAATTCTTAAACGCTGACATGTTCCGATACATGACGCTTGAAAGTGTGCAAGTCGAAGAAAGTTGGGGAAACAGATAAAGAGAGTGTGTTCCAGACTTTACCAGTAGAGTACATGTAAGGTTGTGCATAGCGGTTAAGTCTGGAGTCTGAGAGTTGGACAAAGAAAAAATGAGATTATGTAGAAAGGCGTGTCGCACGAGCCGTCCTCAATGGAGGAGGCATGTGACGGGAGATTTCATAAAAGCAGTGTCCATTGAAATTGCGATAATATTGAGAGATTGACGCAAAAGTTCTACGGGCAGAAAGAGATTGATGAGAATATGAGAGAGAGGGAGAGTTGATGAGACAAAAAGCTCTAGACACCACCTTGTCAAAGAGAGCTGAATGAGTGGAACCACCCCAGATGTGTGAGGCGTACTCCATATAGGGGCGAACAACTACCCTATAAAGAGAAAGCAACTGGAGAGGCGTAAAAAATACGAAAACCCAACCTCTTAAAAGCCTGTTTAGAAAGAGAATTAATGCGATTCTTTCAAGAAAGATCACGAGAGAAAGAAACACCGAGAATTTTAAGGACAGATGAAGGCTTGAGTTGTGTGTTTTCGAAGACGTTCTAGTTGTGTGGAAGGTTGTGTCGAGTGAAGCGATGGAGGAACTGAGTTTTTGCGACATTGAAAAAGTCCATGTTTTCTTTATCCCAATTTGAAATTCGAGAAAGATTAAGGGTCAGTTAATCCAAGGCCACCATACTAGAGTCAACTAACTGTTGCCGGGAGGGGCGTCTTTCAAACTGAAAGGAGTAATGAAGGATGGAGTCATCAGTACGGGAGTGTATAGGTGATGAAGTAATAGAGATAAGGTCATTATGGTAAGTAGAAAAGTGTTGAGGGTAGGACAGAAACCACCTTAAGAAACACTACTATTAATGGATTTAAAAGATGAACGGTGGTCTTCTACAATAGCAGCTATAGAACGATCGGAAGGAAAATCAGAGAGAAGACTAAAGAGAGGAGGATAGATTCCTAAAGATGGAAGTTTAAAAGTCAAAGCTTTGTGCTAGACCCTATTTAAGGATTTTGGTATGTCCATTGCGACAGCAATAGATTCACCGAAATGAAGAGCGGAAGAACAAAAATCAGAGAAAAGGGAAAGAAGATCACCAGCAGAGCGTTTCTTACGAAAGCCATACAGGCCATCAGAGATAAGATTAGAAGCACTGAGATGTTTCCAAATCCTCCTGTTAAGGATAGATTCGAAAACTTTACAGAAAGAAAGTAGGTTAAAGAAATGGAACGGTAGTTAGAGAGTTGAGAGGGTTACCCCTTCTGCGGCACAGGCTGAAGGAGCACACTTTTCCAGCAAGAAGGAAAATTTGAAGAAGAAAGACAAAGACGCAATAGTTTACCTAGGCTAGGTGCAAGCTCGTAAGCACAAGTTTTGTGATCCACAGAAAGGATACCATCAGAACCGTACGCCCTCTTAGAGATAAGCTCAGAGAGAGCTTAAATGACATCTTCAGAATAAATTACAATCATATATGTGTTGGAGGGAGTTGAAGGAGAAGAAATAACTCCGGAATCGACTAAGGTTGAAGCGTAGGCAAAGTTTGGGCAAAGAGTTCAGATGAAGGCAGAACGGCAATTATGCCTTCTGAAGATACCAAAGGAGGGAAAGAGGAAGAAGCAAAGTTTTTGCATTTGCTACGGAAATTATATATATATATATATATATATATATATATATATATATATATATATATATATATATATATATATATATATATATATATATATATATATATATATATATATATATATATATATATAAAGGATAGATTTTGCACGATTCCTGGATGAAATATAAGTTGCGTGAGTTTCTGGAGTTTGAAGACGATGGTAATCCCTGGGGGCACATCCCAGCGGCGAATAGTACAAGAAAAAGCCGAGTTGAACCAAGGTTTATTAGGTATAGTAGAAGGGAAAGAATATAGAATGTACGCCTCTATACCAGAGAAAATCAGCTCAGTAATGCCCTCCGCACACTCCGAGTGGCTCCTCCCGTGGAAGCAATAATCATTCCATGGATAATCAAAGAAGTACAGTCAAAAGTCCGAAAAGCTTGAGGTACTGAAATTCCACAAACGTTTCCTCTTACTATTAGGGGTCTTTCTTGCGGAAGACTTGAAAAAATAGAAGAGGATACAGAGATAAGAATGTGACAGGAGAAACCCAGAGGTGGATAGAGTTTGACAGTGTAAGGAGAAGGATTAGAAATTAGAAAAAGGTCTAGAATGTTGGGTTCATCTCCAAGACGATGAGATGCGATTAAGGAGCTGCATCAACTGCTCAAGGTCGTTTTGGATAGCGAAATGGAAGGTACATTCACCGGCTGTATCATGAGAGCTAGAAGAAAGCCATCTGTGAACATTGAAATCACCTAATATGATGATTTCAGTGAAAGGAGAAGAAGAGAGGATGTGCTCTATTTTGGAGTTAAGATAATCGAAGAATTTAGCATAGTCAGTAGAATTAGGAGATAAATAAACTGAACAAATGAATTTAGTCGTAGAATGGCAAGAGAGCTTAATCCACAAGGAGGAAAATTCGGAAGTCTCCAAATTAGAGACACGAGAACAAACAACATCGTTGCTCAGTAACTCGCAACAACCGCCTTCTCTGTAAATTGAGGATTGAGACAGTATGAAGAAACAGAGTATTGTTTGCTATCAGAACGCTCAAGCATCTGAGATTCGGTGAGGTTTAGAAGAAGAAAGGTGATGTTCAACAAAGTTGAAATTGGATTTAAGACCACCAATGTTACAAAAATTAATGAACACAAACACCGCGCATCACGAAAATTCGGCTGCATATTCCTGGTGGCGCCAACCCCATCGCTAGAGGCCAACAACTCCCAAGTGGTAACGGGGAAAAGGCTGGTTAAAAGGCTAACTTTGAAAGCCACCCCTAGGAGTTTCTCCGAGGCTACTGTTGCTGACGTCACAATAATTATTATTATTTTTTAAAGGATGTGTGTCAATAATAGTGTTTTTCGTGTGTGAAGGAGAGTTTACTCTGTGTAGAGGAATGTGGAGTTGAGAACGAAATCATGCCCACCATTGGGCCCTGAAGTGAGATGGGAAGTACCCTTAACACCTTATATACCCAATTGAGGTAATCTCATCGAATCGGGAGCTCTACTTCCCTACCCCATATATATATATATATATATATATATATATATATATATATATATATATATATATATATATATATATATATATATATATATATATATATTACAAATCATATTTAGCTCGTTCCTCTTCCTTATTTGGAAGGAACTCGAAGAGAATCGAAGATTTTGTCAATGTTTGTCCTTAAGACTTAAAATTGCTCGTCCTCGAAACCTTTTAGAACTCAAGTCATGTTCCCGAATCATTCATACACGTGATTTTCCAATATATATATATATATATATATATATATATATATATATATATATATATATATATATATATATATATATATATATATATATATATATATATATATATATATATATATATATATATATATATATATATATATATATATATATATATATATATATATATATATATATATATATATATATATATATATATATATATATATATATATATATATATATATATATATATATATATATATATATATATATATATATATATATATATATATATATATATATATATATATATATATATATATATATATATATATATATATATATATATATATATATATATCATTCTGTGGAAGTATCTAAAGTATGGTTTCAGAGAATTGGGAATAGGAAGGATGAGGTTGTATTAAAGGGACGAGTCACGTGATCTTTCCTCAGAGTTGAAGGTTTGATACTAAAGAATTTATAAGAGTGAGGTTCTCTCTCTCTCTCTCTCTCTCTCTCTCTCTCTCTCTCTCTCTCTCTCTCTCTCTCTCTCTCTCTCTCTCTGGTAAAACAGTTCGTGTGATAGAGAAGGAAAATAGAGAGTCATTCAATGAGGAAGGGTTGATGAAAAGAAAAGTCCTAGACTCCACCTTTTCATAATGAGATTTAATGAATGGAAAAACTCTTTAAGTGCGATGCGTATTCCATGCATTAACGAATTACATGTATTTACTGATCTGACTGGGGCTCTAAGATGTTCTGAAAGCTATATTTAAACAGAGCAGGGTTCGAGCTATTACTCACGGGTTTTTGAGGATAACAACAGTAATAAGTTAGGACTATACACTCTCGTAGTATTAATCCCAGAGAGGGAGGTCGTTGAAGAGAAATAGAAGGAAAAAAAATCTTTTGAAGAGAGATTAACGTTAACAATAGTTGTTTAATAACATCGAGATCATCTGAAACGAAATTTGTGGCAAAGGTTTTGGCATAGCAACAAGTAAACCTTCTGAAGAAAGAGACAAGTAGAGTGAAAGAGAAAGAAGAGAGAGTTGAAGCTGACATTGTTAGCACAACAACGAATTGAAATGGAAGAAGAGGAACCAAAAACATTATTGCTTTTCTGTGGAAAAAGTAATTTATGGAGCTGCAGTATTATTATTATATATATATATATATATATATATATATATATATATATATATATATATATATATATATATATATATATATATATATATATATATATATATATATATATATATATATATATATATATATATATATATATATATATATATATATATATATATATATATATATATATATATATATATATATATATATATATATATATATATATATATATATATATATATATATATATATATATATATATATATATATATATATATATATATGTGTGTGTGTGTGTGTGTGTGTGTGTTTGTGTTGCACGTGTGCGTGTGCGTGTGCGTGTGCGTGTGCGTGTGCGTGTATGTAACTTTCCCGTTCATTATAAACTATTATTTAAAACTAAAACTGTAAAATTTCTATTAGAAAAGTCATCAATTTAATTAATTTATTTAAATAATTGATTTCATTGTCAAGTCTTTCAACACCCTTCCCACCTCCACTCCCGTTTCCGTTCCCCTTTTAAGAGGGGGGGATTCTGACGTCATTATATTCTTTCATCTTTATTATAAATATCTCCTCCCATTATTATTTAAAAATATTTTAAAATTTTACTTCTTCAATATTTTAATTAAATTTACAGACTGATTATTTTTAGTCCCAAAAAGTCGAAATTATTTTTTTCCATTGATTAATATTTTTTTTCACTATTTGCATTTTCACTCAATTTAGTTATTTACATTAGAATCAAAGTTTGTTTTCTCGGGAAGGTACGACAAATCTCCGAAAATATTGAAAAAATTTTATTTTTAGGGAGAGAGAATCATAGATAGATTACGAATCTCAGAGTTAAAATTAGTTATAGTTTGACTTCTCAGAAGGTACGACAAAACTTCGAAAAAAGGAAAAACTTACTTTTTATTAGAGCTAATCATATGTAAATTACAGACTCCAGAGTTACAGTTAGTGTCAGGGTGACTTCTCGGAAGCTATGACAAAACATCGAAAATAGTGAAAAGCCTTTATACTTTATTAGGTAGAGGGATCATAGTGCATAGTGATTGCAGATCCCAGGGGTATAGTTGCTACGGGATGGCTTTTCTGAATGTACCACAACTCGTCGAAAATTTTGAAAAGTTTTTCTTTATTACAAAGTGAGGATCATATGTGGATTATAAAGCACAGAGTTATAGTTTTTTACAGGATGGTTTCTGGAAGGTACGACAGTACGTCGAAAATATATTTAAAAGTTATTTTTTGTTAGCAACAGAGGAGGACCCTACACATATTACGAACTCTAAAAAAAATTCTGCTTAAATTGAAAACTTTTATTTTTGGTTAGGTTCTTTTCACACTGTAATTTGGTTTATGGTTTGATGACTTTGCTTATTCATTGCTTATTCATTGTTTATTCATTGCTTATTCATTCATTGCTTATTCATTGCTTATTGCAAAAAAAAAAAAAAAAAAAAAAAAAAAAATTATCTTTTTAAAGTAATAGATTTTCGCTCAAATTTTCTAGGCCCCATACCCTACATATGTTCATTATTCTTAATAAAGAATCATGAAAAGCTTTTTATTATTTTCTACATATTGTCGCACTTTCAGAGAAACAATATTGTAGTTAACTGTAGGAAATGGTCCAATTTTAAAAATAAAAATTTCATCCGATTCTCCTAAAAATTTCAATATAGATAGCTTTTTTCCCGACGAAAAAACTCTACTCCTAACTTTTTTATGAGTGATTTAAGGTTCAGAAGTTATTTCGGAAATTTAAGGGATGTTCAAATTTATGGTGAGACCACTTGAAAAATTTTTTTGGTCTAAAATTTGGAGGGTGTGTTCCTAAACCTATTGGCACAAAAACGTGTAACAGACTTTTGATCCCCAAAAAAATTTTATTAGCCCAATACTGACCAACTATCGAAAGTCCAAAATTTTTCCAAAAAATTTTTTTTTTTATAAAAACTACAATAACTACATATCTTATTTTTGGTAGGCGTATAAATTCCAACAAATTCCTCTCCAAATGTTATTCGATCCGACTCGTTTATTCCGAGATATAGCCATTCAAATAAGGTCCATTTTTGTGCCATTTTTCAAAAATTTTAAAAGTTTTAGAGGCCATATATTTCTTTAAACAAATAGCATTTAAAAATGCTTTAATCTAAAGTTGTAGGTCTATCCCTCCTCTAAACAATATCCAAAAATAAAAAAATTTGTAGGTAGTGTTTTTTTTTTTAAATAATTTTTTTCTACGGAAGGGTATGACTTTTTTTCAAAAAAAACATTTGAGTGTCTTTAACTTTTTTTTCTAGGCATGATATCAAAAATCGTCGCCTACAGAGTCGAGAAATTGGAGCTAAGATCGTTCAGTTAAATTTTCAGCTCATGTGCTTCAGTGGTTTGACCCCACTATTTATTTTTTAAAACTTTTGACCCCAAATAACTTCTAAACGGTTAATACTTCGTAAAAACGTTAGAAATAGACTATTTTCGTCGGGAAAAAGCTATCTATACTGAAAATTTCAGCTCAATCGGTCAAAAAATAAAAAAAAAATTCAAAAAATTGGACCCTCCTCTTTTAACTTTTAACTGTAGCTCTTGTGTTCGTAATCCACGTATGATTTTCTTTTCCTAATATAAAAATACAATCTTATCAATATTTTCGACAAACTGTTATCTGTGAAACATGATTTCAAATTCTCTTTTAGAATCCCCTTTCATAAACCTTTGAGCTTAGGTAATTCTGATGCCCTTTCGATATTTTGGTGAATAGTTTCTTTTGGCCTCTACACTACTCTTCAATTTTCATCACTAACACTGTTGGTGCGACAGTTCGTAGAAAAGACAAATCATCGAAAATCAAAAAGTTTAATATCACGTTCCTTATTATTATTTTTATTATTATTATTATTATTATTATTATTATTATTATTATTATTATTATTATTATTATTATTATTATTATTATTATTATTATTATTATTATTATTATTATTATTATTATTATTATTATTATTATTATTATTATTATTATTATTATTATTATTATTATTATTTTCTGCTTTATTACAACTTCAATAAAATAACTATTAAAACACCCTAATTAAATAAAATATCGCTATTTTTTACTATAAACGTCAGTTTATATATATATATATATATATATATATATATATATATATATATATATATATATATATATATATATATATATATATATATATATATATATATATATATATATATATATATACTTACACTTTCGGATAATAATTATTTTACTTATAATGCCAATTAAAATTGCCTAATATCGATTTTCTTATGGGTTAAATGGTGGGTCAAATGTCCCACTTAGATTTCATTGTGGAAGATTACGAAATTTTATGCTGAAGAAATTGAAATGGAAATTTTTAAAAATTTTGTGTGTTTAAGTTAACAAATTTAGACATATAAAATGCCCATGAAATTTACTTGGGTTTTGACCCCTAAACTCTCATATTCTAAGCCCATGATCTAACTAGAGCAACATATACTAGAAGGGGACAAGGAAAAAAACATTCTCCACTCAAAAGCATTAAAGTGAGGGGGATTAAATTTTGTGGGAAAAATAGAGGAAGGAAGAGAATTCTGAAGAGGAAAAGTAGCTGGAAGGAAGCATTTCATTTAACAAGCCTTGAGTTGCCAATTTATGTGAAAAAATTGGCAACTTATGATGTGGTGGGATGCTGGTCGTCAGTTCCCTCGAACACCTCCAGTTGTAGAACCATTAGGAAAGAAAGAGACAACGTTGTGTACCTTATTAACGTTATGAACAATAAACTGGTAATCAAAATTATTAATAGAAGCGGAGATAAGGTATTTATAACAGTATGTTCAAGAGTATTCAAATATTAATTAGGACGATCTGTAAAATTTGCAGGTTCACTAATCAAAATTATTCAAGAAAATTTCGAAATACAGATTACAGTCCCTTTTCAATCAGTGTGAAATAGTCCAAACCACTAAATTAAATCAGTAGAGGACCTCCGTATTTGGATGGGAAGATGTAACAGTTTCATGTGAATCACTGACATACCAAAAAAATATATATGAAAATTTGTCTAATAGGAAAAATATTAACAGAAACTAAAGAATATTTTTGTATTTTAAGTCAAAAAATATCGAAGTTAAGAGATTCAGAATTATCGACACCAGTTACTGGAATGTCAGAGTTTAAATAGACGTAAAAGAATCCTTCCATGGGAAATGGGTTGAAATTAGATAAATTAAGAGAGAGAGAGAGAGAGAGAGAGAGAGAGAGAGAGAGAGAGAGAGAGAGAGAGAGAGAGAGAGAATACTTATATAACAGAGTCCCAGACAAAAGAAAAAGGTTAGATTGAGAGAGAGAGAGAGAGAGAGAGAGAGTTCCCCACAGAGACAAAATTAGCAAGTAAGCAACTGAAGCTTCAAAAAATGTAAAGAGACTCCACTTACGCGGAAAAATCCACGCCTACGCCCACGTCAGGTCGAGACAATAATCCACACAAACACCCACGGTAGCGACCACGCCAATGTATTCCCATATTCAAACACGCACGCACATACACCCTCACCCAGACACCCACGTATATTCTAATAACTATTCAAAGAACTAATTATATATATATATATATATATATATATATATATATATATATATATATATATATATATATATATATATATATATATATATATATATATATATATATATATATATATATACTGCTATTGAGGATTTGAACCCTGACCTCTAAGACGGTAAGACATTGCGCTAACCACTACACCACTGATGGTACAAAAAAGAATCACATTGGAAATGCTCATGATGAACCGCCATGACTACAATTCCAAAGGACCCCTCCGCCCACACTCGGGCGTAGGGTCAACGGGTCAGTTCTATCCTCAAAGACCCGATACCCTACGTCCGAGTGTGGTCGGAGGGATCCATTGGGATTGTAGTCATGGCGGTTGATCATGAGCATTTCCAATGTGATTCCTTTTTGTACCATCAGTGGTGTAGTGATTAGCTCAATGTCTTACCATCTTAGAGGTCAGGGTTCGAATCCTCAATAACAGTATATATATTGTAAATTTCATTCCACGGATTATGTGGTAATTATATATATATATATATATATATATATATATATATATATATATATATATATATATATATATATATATATATATATATATATATATATATATATATATATATATATATATATATATATATATATATATATATATATATATATATATATATATATATATATATATATATATATATATATATATATATATATATATATATATATATATATATATATATATATATATATATATATATATATATATATATATATATATATATATATATATATTTTTTTTTTTTTTTTTTTTTTTAAATTATTTTTATATTATTATTATTATTATTATTATTATTATTATTATTATTATTATTATTATTATTATTATTATATTATCATTATTAATACACAATATAGAACAGTGGGTCTCGAAATAGTGTCCGTGTATCCCTAGGGGGTCATATTTCAGCTCAAAGGGTCCACAGGACTACTCTCACTGAAACTAATTTATATTTAAATTCAAAAATAAATGTAAAAATATATTTTAAATTTCTATTTTACGTGTATGTTTTTATTATTCTATTTATTTTATTATTTTTATATTTATTTTATATTTTATTTTTACGTAATGAAAAATTATTGGAACATTTAAGTTGGTAATGCCTCAATTTAAAAGTTCTTAAATCGCACTGATTGACTATTATTTGTTAATTGTTAACAAAAATGATTTTATATTAAGGATATTAAGTTGATGGGGTGAGCCGAAATACCTTCGAGTTGAAAGTGCCTGATTGTAAGTGTAGTTTGGGGAGACCCTGTTGTTAAAGGTCTACGATTTAAATTATTTTTTTTCGGATTTTATATTAAGTTGATGGGGTGAGCCGAAATACCTTCGAGTTGGAAAGTGCCTGATTGTAAGTGTAATTTGGGGAGACCCTGTTGTTAAAGGTCTCCGATTTAAATTCTTTTTTTTCGGATTTTATATTAAGTTGATGGGGTGAGCCGAAATACCTTCGAGTTGGAAAGTGCCTGATTGTAAGTGTAGTTTGGGGAGACCCTGTTTTTAAAAGTCTCCGATCTGAAAGATTTTATTTAAGATTTTATATAAAGTTGATGGGGTGATCCGAAATACCTTTGAGCTGGAAAGTGTCTGACTGGAAGTATAGTTTGGGGAGACCCTGTTGTTAAAGGTCTTCTATTTGAAAGATTTTATTTCGAATTTTATGATTTTGTTTTGCTAAATTTTTCAGTGAGTTGGATCCTTCACTTAAGGCTCCGACTTCAGATCGGAGTCAATTTGGTCTCCGCCTCCGACCAAAAGTCTAATCTGACTGACAACTTCGGCTTAAAGGTCAAACTGTCTCCGGCTACATCTCAAACTCCAGTTCTGATTCCTAATATGGGTCAAACTCTAGTTCTGACACCTAAGCAGTCTTATACAGTAGCTCTGACACCGACTCCGGATCAGATTTTAGCCTGACTCCGAATAGGGCTCAAAATTCATCGCTAACTCCGGCTCCAACTGTTACTTAAAATTAAGTTTGACTCAGACTCACGCTCACGCTCAAGCTCACGCTCACACTCCGCTCAAGGTCTGTCTTTTACTCTGACTCAAAACCAAGTCTAATTCTGACTAAGGTTCAAAATCCTTTAAAAAAAAATAAATGAATAAATAAAAATATTAAAAAAATAAATAAATAAATAAAATAATAATAATAATAATTTTCGTGAGAAATGAAAATGACTCCAAAGAAATTTAAGTTATTTACATTATTTAATTAACTATTATAGGCAATTCTTAATGGAAATAAATTTAATTAAAATTAGTTAAAGAGGAATATAAAAATTAATTTTCAAAATTTAAAAAAAAAAAAAAAAAAAAATTAACAACTGATTAACCTGTATATCTTTTTATTTTTCAAATTTCACAGTAAAAAAATAGTTGTATATATATATATATATATATATATATATATATATATATATATATATATATATATATATATATATATATATATATATTTACAGAAACGCCACCACTCACGGGCGGAGCCCTTTTCAAGGAGTGGCACTCACAAAAGGGAGAATACTCACTCAAACTCGAAACTAACGCACATTCCTCAGGTGGGCGAAGACGGAAGCCTTGAAGAGAGGAAGATTAAATACAGGAGGAAAAATAGATGATGGTAGAGAGTTCCACAGAACAGAGGTGGCTGGAAAGAAGGAGGCGCCACAACGGGCTAGCCTGGAGTTTCCAACATCCACACAAAATTGGTGCGAAACCAGGACACCCCTTGTGCAACGAAGACGACTCAATGGTAGAGGAATGCGAGAGATCAGTTCCCTCGAGCATCTATCATTGTAGTACCTATAGAAAAGAGATAATGCGCCAACGTCACGTCTCAGAGTCAGAGGGTCAAGAGAGTTTGAAAGTAGGGGACACTTATTAATCTTTTAGCTTTAGACTCAACCGTATGCAGAAGAGAGGTAGAGCCGGAACCCCCCAAATGTTAGAACAGTACTCCACACAAAGCGAATAAGACCCTTATATGATTGGAGAAACTACTCAGAAGAAAAAAATTCTCGCAACATGAATTCCCAGCTTCTTAGAGGCCGCTTTAGCAACCATTGTGATATGTGGTTTCCAAGACAGTTTATTATTTATGTTGAGACCAAGAATGTTAATGCTATTTACAGGTGAGAGGAGAGCCATCGAAGAGGATTGGATAGGTGGGAGGTGTTTTTGAGAGGGAGATGTGAAGCTGAAGAAGTTGAGTTTTTAAAGAGTTGAATTTCACAAGGTTGCTATGACCCCACCGGGAAATCCCATTCAGATCTGGAAGAATAGAATCGGAAAGTTGAAGACGAGAAGCAACTCAAGAAGCAAAATAGGGAGCAGATTTGAAATGAGTAGAAGAATGTAGAGTTGAGTCATCTGCATAAGAGTGAACAGAGTTAGAAGTGCAGTTGAGGAGGAAGTTAATGAAAATAAAAAAATCCTGAGAACTCCACAGCTGACATATATATATATATATATATATATATATATATATATATATATATATATATATATATATATATATATATATATATATATATATATATATATATATATATATATATATAATTAGTGATAGGAAGATTAATCGTTTATCGACAAAATCGGTATATTTTTCTCATTCGTCATCGTAATTATCAATCTTCTGCCGATTAATTTATATATTTTGAGTTATAAATATCATTCTACTCCACCTTTCTATTTCTGGAGTTCTCAGTCTAGGGGGGCACACCCTCCTAGGGAGGTGTGAGACAACTTCAGGGAAGCCGTACTAAACTGTCAAAAAACAAACAAAAAAAAAAAAAACAAACAAAAAAAATTTCTTAAGAATGAATTGAAAATCTCAATTGCAAAATTTTTTGTATCCCTGAAGGACAAAATAGGAAAGGATTTTCCAGATATTTTCTTCTGAAAATTGACAATTGGAAGTTGGCAAGAGATCCATTCGACACATCAATGTCGACATACTCCCAGATTCCCTTCAAGAGCATTCCATCGACCTTAAATGGGATTCCCAAGCAAGAAGAAAATTTCGAGATATGACCATTGATAAACTTTTGGTTGAGCTATCTACCTATATAACCACAAGTTGTTATGGTAGCTTCGAAGCTGTTGGTGTAGTTTTCCTCCACGTACCTCTGTGAGTCTGTGTTTCCTACATTTGCTTACACAAAATCAAAATGTCTTGCCAATATTGATGTAGAGAGTGATTTGAGATGTGCAATATCAAAAATAACATCCTATTAAAGAAATTTTCAAAGAAAAAAGTACCACCCTTCTCATTAATATGTGCAATAAAGATAAAATATAATTTTAAAACAACATTGAAGTTGGACAGTTAATACAATACCTAAAATCTCAGTATATATATATATATATATATAATATATATATATATATATATATATATATATATATATATATATATATATATATATATATATATATATATATATATATATATATATATATATATATATATATATATATATATATATATAATATTGTAAGTATAGATATTGCGAGGTGGCGTGACCTTATGCAATAGTATAAAAGGGGGCATGGACAACAAAAAGATTGAGAAATCCCCGTCTATTGAGAGTGAAAGGATGTTTAGAAGTGGTGGCCAAATATACACTCGAAGAAGAAATCAAATTGCCCCAGAGGGTTCAGAAACTAGAGGAAGGATTCTTTCTAAGAGTTCTAAGTTCTAAGATTCTTTCTAAGATTTAAGAGTTCTAAATTTAAAGTACTTGAATTTCACACATCTCTCCATGTTCTCACGTATTAACATTTTTAAAATCAATGTTCTGAAAAAACTATTATAATATTTATTAAAATAAAATGTATTTACACATTTGAATGGAGAAAAGATAATTTAATTCTTTATTATAAAATTATATTAAAATAATGGAAATTTTTTAAATATACTTTCTCAATTTTATCGTCATCGTCAAATTTATTATAATCGTCATCGTCTTCGTCTTCGTCATAACACCTTAATCATTAAAATCACACACACACACACACACACACACACACACACACACACACACACACATATATATATATATATATATATATATATATATATATATATATATATATATATATATATATATATATATATATATATATATATATATATATATATATATATATATATATATATATAGATATATATATATATATATATATATATATATATATATATATATATATATATATATATATATATATATATATATATATATATATATATATATATATATATATATATATATATATATATATATATATATATATATAGCAAAATAGGCGTTAAAAGCGCAATCTTTACCTAATTGAGTTATATTCTATATTCCTCCGATGATGTTAATTCAATTTGACTGACAGTGCGTGACGTCATCACTGTTCAGATAATCTCTCTCTCTCTCTCTCTCTCTCTCTCTCTCTCTCTCTCTCTCTTTTCTCTCTCTCCCTCTTTCTCCTTCCCTCTCTTTCTCCTCAATATCTCTCCTTCCCTCCCTCTTCCTCTTTCTTTCTTTCTCTTCAATGACTCTCTCTCTCTCTCTCTTTCTTTCTTTCTTTCTTCTCTCTCTCCCTCTTTCTCCTTCCCTCTCTCTCTTCCCTCTCTTTCTCCTCAATGCCTCTCCTTCACTCCCTCTTCCTCTTTCTTTCTCCCCAATGACCCTCTCTCTCTCTCTCTCTCTCTCTCTCTCTCTCTCTCTCTCTCTCTCTCTCTCTCTCTCTCTCTCTCTCTCTCTCTCTCTCTCTCTCTCTCTCTCTCTCTCGCCTCTTTCATTTTCATCAAAGTCTGCTAAGAGTGGTGTGTCTAATCAAATTTACTACTCGGTGAGCACAGCTCAAGTCTATGGACAGTTCATCTGTATTAAAGCACCTTCCCATATATATATATATATATATATATATATATATATATATATATATATATATATATATATATATATATATATATATATATATATATATATATATATATATATATATATATATATATATATATATATATATATATATATATATATATATATATATATATATATATATATATATATATATATATATATATATATATATATATATATATATATATATATATATATATATATATATATATATATATATATATATATATATATATATATATAGAGAGAGAGAGAGAGAGAGAGAGAGAGAGAGAGAGAGAGAGAGAAGAGAAACACTATTATTCTTTTATATAAGATATAAAAAAATTTTAAATAAAAAATGAATTTGAAGTTTGGAACTGCAAATTTATTATTAAGAAGGAAAAATAGAAGGATTTGACACTCTATAAATTTTTATAATTTTACCAAAAAAAAAAAATATATATATATAAAAAAAATAAAAAAAATAAAAAAAATAAAAAGTGGCAACTTTATACATTGCTAAAAGTAAAAAAAAATAAATAAAAATAAAAATATATGTGGCTAATATTTGGGAGTAAGTTTTCTTCTATTTTTGAGATTTCTTCCTTTTCTGTGTAAGATTCTACAATCTAAAATGGTTGAACCAAGTCTGAAATAAATATTATAGACTTTAGTTTTTTGCCTTGTCTTATAAAATAAAACTTGATTTAATAATCTAATTTTAAACTATATTTTTAAATTGTAGAAACTAAATATTATATAACTTATAATATGGGATCCCTTTCTTTTAACTCATATACTCCATTAAGAATATAAAAGGGCAAATTTTTTCTGGTTTTATCAACTAAACTAGATTAAAATTTTATTAACCCTTTTATTGTAAGTATTTAGATTCAAAATTGCTGTTCTCTTCCAAAAAATGGATTTGGCAGATGTCTTTTATTTTGGAATCAATTTCTCAAAAATTAAAAATAAACATTTAGAAAAAATATTATTTACTTATTATATCATTGTCCACTGATTAAACTAGATTTTTCAATTAAAATTTTATTAAAAATTTCATTTTTTATGGCTGAGCTTAAGACAGGGTCTCAGCTCCATAGATGTAAAAAATGGTCTAAACTATAAGAAAAGCCCAAATTTTGATTCAGGAAAAAAACACACCTTGTTTTTTGCTTGCTAAAGTATAAAGTTTTTTGGGAGGGACATAGTCCAATATTTCCTAAAGTAATGACAACAAGAGACCAGGTAGCCAAAAAAAATTTGTGGCAAAATTTATTTTTTATTTCAAATATAATTATATTTGATTTTAAATTAGATTTATGAATCAAATTTTATTTTTAAAAAAAAATTACCGTGTAATTACAATGGCCAAATAAAATAAAATAAAATATAATATAATAAAAAATAAAAGAGAAAATCGGCAGGTACGGACTGTGTATATGGGAGATGATAAGGGAGGGAACTGGAGAGGTAGTTGACTGGCTGGTTAGAATATTTAATGTACCTTGGGGAGAAGGGAGAGTGTGTCAGGAATGGCAAGACTCTTGTATTGGATCTATATATAAGGGAAAAGGAGAAAAGATGGCTTGTAAAAATTATAGGTAGATAAGACTGTTGAGTGTCGTAGGAAGGATTTATGGGAAGGTATTAGTATCAAGAGTGATAGAATTGACAAGAGATGGAGTGGGTGAGGAACAAGGAGGTTTTAGAGTGGAACAAGTATTTGCACTGAGAACGATTAGTGAGAAATTACGTGAGATAGATAAAGTGTGGTATGTATGTTATATGGATTTGGAGAAAGCATATGATAGAGTATGTAGGAGGAAGTTGTTCGAGGTATTGAGGGAGGAATGAGGAGTGAGAGGGAGATTGTTGAAAGAGATTGAAGCTTTTATTAAAATTGTAGATCGATGGTAAGGGCGAAGAGGGAACTTACTGATTGGTTTAATGCAATAAGGGCTGAGACAGGGGTGTGTAATATCACCTTGGTTATTCAATCTGTTGATGAATGATGTAGTTATGAAATGGGGAGGGAAGGGAAGGGTATTAGGCTGAGAAGTATGGAGGGTGAATGGGAGGTGGATGTTTTGCTGTTTGCAGATGATGCCGTGTTGGTGGCAGTCTTTTAAAAAGTTGAGAATATTGGTGAAAGAATTTGTGTGGAAATGTGCAAACAAGGAATTGAAGGTAAATCCAGTAAAAATTTAAAGTAATAAGTATTAGAGGTGGGGATGAGATGGTGAGATGGGGGGAATGGGGGTTGTAAAGGTGGGAAGGAAGAGATTTGAGGAGGAGGAAGAGTTCCAATTTCTAGGAATGTTGGTTGAGGGAAAAGTGGGAGTGGAAAAGGAAATTAACCAAAACTTGAGCATTCTAATTGCAAACCCTATTTTGGTCCTCCTCCTAAGTTTCTATCCTGAATTTTCAATCAAAGACTGTTGTTATGTTTTTGTGCTCAATTACATAGTTTGTTTTGTGACTCTAATTCCGAATCTTCTGAATTTTGTATCTTATGGCTCAAGTTACCTTCTCAATCTGCTAAAACATTCTTCTGTTCTGAAAGTCTGTCTCATAATTTAACTCAGTATCCTAAAGTTTTGAACTACTTATACTACTAAATAGAGCACATTCATTCATCTTTTTCTTAAATGATCATTTCAATGTTTACCTCAGCCAATAATGTTCTTTTGCTTCTCAAGATACAGCTATAAACTCGCCTACAATGTCCCTACCATGAATAACCTTGTTTGACGTAGCAATTCTTTACTCGAATTCTCTGATGAGCTTGGAGATAAACTGATCATAGTATATTTTTCATAGCTTCGAAAAAAAATATTTCTCTTTATTATGTTGAACTCCTCTACCTCTGGGTTTCTCCATTTACCCTCTTATTTCAATATCTTTTTCTATTTCTTCAAGTCTTACGCAAGAGAAGTGAGAGGTTCCCACCTATGGTGAGGAAACGTTTTTGGCACTTCGGTTCTGCTAACTTGTGGGACTTTAATTACCCTAGGAATGATTACTGCTTCAGTGGGAGGAGTCCCTTAGAATGTGAGGAAATCATAAATAAGAAAGTTTTCTCTGGAATTTCATATTCTTTTCCCTTAAGTAAAACTAATGAACCTCTTTAATTCTTCTTATTCTCTTGTTATATGTGTCAGAAACACTGACATTGAGAATTAATTACCAACGTCTCCAAACTCTAGAAGCTCATGAAATTTGTAATTTCATTCCAAAATAGTGAAAAATCTATTCTCCTTGAAGCGAAAAACTCTTTTCTACACAGAAAATGTAATGATCTTTCTGGTTCCTCTTCTTCAAACTCTTTTTGGCATTTTGCAAAAAATTTCAATTTTAACTTTTGTTTTTTCTTTTTCTCTCCCCTTGTATCTTCTGACGGCAGTACTGCTGACTTACATTCTGCTAAAAGTAAATTCTTCACTCAAAATTTTGCCTACAAATCCAACCCCTCGAACTTATTTATGCCTAATATTATAATTTCTTCAAAAGACCTGATCTCTCTCTCTCTCTCTCTCTCTCTCTCTCTCTCTCTCTCTCTCTCTCTCTCTCTCTCTCTCTCTCTCTCTCTCTCTCTCTCTCTCTCTCTCTCTCTCTCTCTCTCTCTCTCTCTCTCTCTCTGCGTTTATAACTAAGCTCTTGTGATTCTTAAAACTTTTGCTTCCGAGCCCGCACTTTGACTCGGTAAACTGTTTCATCTCGGCCTATAAATTTCTGCCTTTACTTTCTTCTGGAAACTTGAGCTTATTTCAGTCTGTTCCTAAAAATAAGGCCCACTATATATCAACCTTTTAAATATTGTCCTATTACTTCAATAGGGATAGGGGGGGGGAGAAAGGAAATCAAAAGTATTTTCTCATGTAGCAAAAACATTCCACAAATTCCTCTCCCTAACATTTGAGTTATGTTATGTGATCACTTCACTATTTTAAATGTTATATTATCTTCACGTTTTCAGTATTTTAATGAGTCCACCATTTCTGCCATCCTTTTTAATACTTCATTATATTCACATTTAGCAAAATTTTACTTATTGTTTTTTTTTTTTTTTCTTTCACTCTCAATTTTTGAAATTCTTCTTCTTCCATGTTTATTTTCCTCTTTTAAACTGTACTCTCTTTTTCAGTTTATTATTCTACTCTCCACTCTCCGTGCCTATATAATATCTCCGGCAATATTTTAACTTTTTTCTCTCTTACTCTCTCATTCTACCTCTATCCCCTCTCACTTTCAAATCCTTTAACTCTTTTGAAATGAGTCTCTTACTGCGTCTGCTCTACCATACTTCTCACTTCCCTCTAATCCTTCACACCAAATACATTCAGAATGCCTCCCCCTCCCCCCCTCCTCTCCCCTCCCCTCCCTCTCCCCTTCCCCTCCCCCTCCCTCTCCCCCTCCTCTCTACATTCCCTATCAAACATTTAATAAGAAATCAAATTTGCATTTTAAATCTTCATTAATAAAATGTAATTAAAGACTAAATAGAGCGATGATGCTTTTAGAGTTACTTAAAAAGAGTTAACAAATAACTCAAAAAATCTCAGTTGGATTTCTTTCTCTCAAATCATTATATTTTAATTCATTTGCATAAAAGTAAAAATTAATAGCAAAGTTTCAGTATATATATATATATATAATATATATATATATATATATATATATATATATATATATATATATATATATATATATATATATATATATATATATATATATATATCTATATATAAACCACCCCACGAAAGTGGGAAATGTAATAGTGAATAATAATATAATAATATATATATATATATATATATATATATATATATATATATATATATATATATATATATATATATATATATATATATAATATATATATATATATATAATATAATTTATTTCAGTTCTTTATCTACCTCTTTTTTTTTCTATATACCATTATACCTTATTTTCCATATGGTAGCTCTAAACAGGTTCGTAGATAGCCACTGTTCATCATTTAAATCAAATAAGTATTACTCCTCAAAGTTTTATATATATATATATATATATATATATATATATATATATATATATATATATATAATATATATATATATATATATATATATATAATATATATATATATATCTTTTGCTACTGTTAACTTATGGTCTTTTGTATCATATTTTTTTATATTATGTTTTATTTATATTTTTTTTATTATATTGTTATCATTTCGGTAAATTTGGTTTCCTCTATTTACATACAAAAATATGTCTTATATTATTAGCGAAGCAGACATCAAACTAAATTAAATCTAATAATTAAAAAATAAAATATTAATTAATATGAAAAAAAATAATACAATAATAAAATTAAAATAATAATAATAATAATAATAATAATAATAATAATAATAATAATAATACATAATAATAATAATAATAATAATAATAATAATAATAATAATAATAATAATAATAATAATAATAATAATAATAATAATAATAATAATAATAATAATAACAATAATAATAATAATAATAATAATAATAATAATAATAATAATAATAATAATAATAATAATAATAATAATAATAATAATAATAATAATAATAAAAGTAAAACATTGAGTATTTTCAATAGAGACAGGAAGGACTACATGATCTGAAAGGCAATGTAAAAAGTGTTATTTAAATGAAAATGCAAATTTTTACCTTTAAAGATACTAACTCTTTCTATCCGACTCCGAAGAGGCAGAACAAGAAAACTTAAAGTTCTCCATTGAAACGTGATGGTCCAGAGAACAAGGATGATCCCTGGTCGTCGAACTATGATAGTCCAGAGAGGA
>SEYY01009952.1:42500-43610 GCA_009176605.1 Armadillidium nasatum
ATATATAAATAGAGTTTGGTGTGACAAAACGAGGTATTGTTTTAGAGAAATTTGTTTATTAAATGTGGTTATGAAATTATACAGATTAGTAATGAAAGTAGGAACAGGGAATAACAGTAGTATGGTTTAAGAGAGTAGTTGTTTTGTAGACCATCAAGTTTATTTTTAATATGGTAAATGAGATATGTGTGGAAATGGAAAAAATGTAAATTAAATTTCCTTAATTAAAAGGTTGTGACACCATTTTGTTTTAATAGAATAGCAAGTTACGATAACAGAAAGTGAACGAAACGGAGTTGGGCTGTCTCCATTTTTGTGTAATAAATTCTTGGACAATGTTCATAGGGAATAATTGGTAAAAATGCCAAATAAACATGGGAAAGTAGATGGTAGTTAATGTGCTTCTTTTTGACAGTGATATACTCTTAGTAACAGATTCAAGGAAACGCACTGAGTTGGCATTATTACTTTTTTTTTTTACACATCACCACCGCTCACGGGCAGACAAAGCAAAGAATAAAAAATAATAATAATAATAAATCTACAAGTTCCACCTAACCCAAATTTCTTAGGTGGACACAGACGTGGGCTTTAAAGAAATTGAGATCAAATTCGGCAGAAAACACAGATGGGAGAGAAATCCACAGGACAGAGGTGGTTGGAAAGAAGGAGGCACTACAGCGGACAAAATTTATGTGCAGACACTGCACCCCTTGTGCTACGAGGAAGCTGTAAAGATGGAGGCATACGAGAGGACAGCTCCCTCGAGCATTTGCCGCTGTAGTAAATATTGAAAAGAGACAAGGCACCAACGTCACGTCAAAAATATAAAGGGTCAAGTGAATCAGAAAGAGCGGAACAGTTTATAAATTTTTTAGCCTTTGACTCGACCCCATTCAAAAGAGCAGTACTCCATACAAGGGCAGATGAGGTTCTTGTATAATTAGAGTAACTGCGAAGAAGGAAAACAGTCTCACAATCTAAACAGAACTCCCAGCTTCTTTGAGGCCGTCCTAGCAACCATTGTGTTGCGAGATTTCCAAGACATTGTTTTGTTTATGGGAAGGCCAAGGATGTTTATAATGTCAACAGGAGAGACGGGAGAACCAT
>SEYY01009953.1:0-15000 GCA_009176605.1 Armadillidium nasatum
GCTGGGAACGAATTAATCATTTTTAGTTAATTCCTATGGGAAAAATTATTCGATATTCGTCTTTTCGATATTCATCCCCTCAGGAACGGATTAACCCTTTCGCTGCGGCATGGCCTATTATTAAGTCACCCGTCACTGACGGAAGAAAACGCTCATATCATTTTCATAGTTTATTATTATTATTAATTATTATAAATTAATTATTTAAAATATATATATATATATAATATATATATATATATATATATATATATATATATATATATATATATATATATATATATATATATATATATATATATAAATAAGAAAGAATAGAAGAAAAAGCATTTTCTTGTACAAGAAGCTCTAGGTGTGCTATAATTGGCGATGGGGGAAGGTGGAGTAGAGTGGAAAGGGGGGTAAAGAGATAGTCAGAATTGCATCTTTGAAAAATTATCTTACATAATATTTACGATCTTCTCTCGTCAAATGCCGAAAAGAGACTAAATACGATGCACTTTCCAAAAAAAAAAAAAAAAAATTTCATCCGAGGCTATAGAATGGATGGGGTTGACATTTGGGGAATGGGGAATAGAGAAGAAGGGGGTAAAAAGAGAGGTTATATATATAATAGAGTGGAATGTGGGGATAAAAAGTCACAATTGCATCTTCAAAAAATATTCTGCACTCTCGTAAACGTAAAACCCAGCAAAAGACTGAATCTTGCAGCGCTCTTTCACTCTCTCTATATATATTATATATTATATATATATATATATATATATATATATATATATATATATATATATATATATATATATATATATATATATATATATATATATATATATATATATAATATATATATATATATATATATAATAAGTCAGTGAAGAAGGAAAAAATTTTTACACCCTCCTCTCATCGTTGCTAAGTAGACACTGATTTCTCTTGGCTTTATGAAAGAAACCCCTCCCAAAATATCTAAAAAGTTGCAAAATACCTCCATATGGCTTCAGACTTTGTATTGAACCTCCAATGAAACAGGAAAAATCATAAATAACATAACGGCGATTAGCATATAGTAGACGTTCTCCATGGACTAATATTAGTCCATGCGTCATGCGTATGACATTTTCGATGGACTATATTTAGTCCACGCGCAGCGAAAGGGTTAATGACGAATATTGCGAGGGTTCCACTTATATATATATTATATATATATATATATATATATATATATATATATATATATATATATATATATATATATATATATATATATATATATATATATATATATATATATATATATATATATATATAATATATTATATATATATTATATATATATATATATTATATATTATTATTATTATTATTATTATTTATTATTATTATTATTATTAATTATTATTATTAATTATTATTATTATTATTATTATTATTATTATTATTAATTATTATTATTATATTGGTAGTTGCCAGTTTAAAAATTATTCTAGTTAAAATGAGGCTAATATTTCTGGAGACTGGTGGTTAAAGACAGAGGTTGCCATTTTTGAATTCTATCACTTTTTTATGATGCTTCGTGGTGTCTAGATCGTTTGTTCCTCGACCTCTCGATAATTCATAGTGTAAACTTATTCAAATTTCGTTTGAGTGTTTATCAAAGAGTTCAAAGTTGCATTTAAATTTACTGATAGAATATTCTTGGATATTGGCCGATTGCTTGCCGTGTCGTTTATTCTGTCAAATAACAGGCAGGTAGTTGGTTTGAAGCCAAGGGTATTCTTGAAGTAATATAAGTTGCATTCGAAGCCTTTCGCGTTAATATTTACATATTCGTTAAATTAAAGAAGGCTCCGTTTGTTAACTATTAAAATACATATTCTTGGAGGCTTTAAACGGGTTTACTATATTCGTTTTAGGCAGTGGAAAAACACAATTTTTCTCAAAGCTTATATCTAGCGGTGTATCATCTTCGTTTATATAAATATTCTATATTATATAAGCGACTAACCCTAGTCTCCTAAAGAATATTGCCTCCAAAAGATAACTAATAAACTAACATCTCAATATAGAGAGTCAACAATACTTATATTGATTCTGTAAAAATCTTACATCAGGATACATTTTCACTCGTAAACTGAGTGACATTAATGAAATAATCTAATTTTTTATCTTGAGAAAAATTGTTCTCTAGATTCATCTAGAGAAAGTATTTTTCGTTTCACGTTTGCGTTAATTTTCATATGCGTGTGAAAATTAAAATTTATTCGGTTAAATTTGCGCTTCATATTCTTTACTAGTGAAATAGGTTGTATATGCAAATGTTTATATTTGTATATACGTAAAAAGCTTACGACCTGAAATAGGTTTAGAAAAGCTAACCTATAAGTCTTAACGAAAGACTTTTGAAAATCTAAATTTTGAAAATAATAATATAATAATATATATATATATATATATATATATATATATATATATATATATATATATATATATATATATATATATATATATATATATATATATATATATATATATATTATATACATATACGTTAAGGCTCCTAACGTTTAGATGATATAATGAAAAGATGTTAACGTCATCCGGGCTATTATTTTTGAGGGAGTCCGGATATATATATTTCGATATAATTAGCGTGTTATTAATAACGGTTTCGTCCCAATTCCTGTTAGAATTCATTAATGTTATAATAGTAAAAAATAATATAAATAATACTAAAATAATGGCAAAAAATAAAAATAATGTAGTAGTAATAGTAATAAAAATATTATTGCTACTGGAAATAAAATAAAACTAAATAAAATAAAAACAATAAAAAAATAATAATAATAATAATAATAATAATAATAATAATAATAATAATAATAATAATAATAATAATAATAATAATAATAATAACACCAATAATAAGACGATTGATGATAAATGAAAGTAACTTGAAGTAAGTTATGTATGGTACAGTATCACACAAATAGTTTCAACTAGGGTTTCTTAGAATTATAGCAGAGGTGAAAAGAAGTGAAATTAGATATAAGTGCCCCATATGTACGTTAAGATAACAAGTGCCGTTTTGATAACAACATAATATGAATAATCGTAGAACGAGTTGTTAATATTATTAATCATGGTACTTATAACAATAATAGTTAGTAATTAATAGAAATAACTAGTTAATGTTAATAATTAATATAGTAATAATAATAGCAATATACAAAACGTATAACTAATAATAATAATAATAATAATAATAATAATAATAATAATAATAATAATAACAATAATAATAATAATAAGCAATATATAAATAATAATAATAATAATAATAATAGTAGTAATTGCTAAGAGTAAGTAATAACCATAATATTTATAAAAACATTAATAACAAATAGTAAGTAAATAGTAAAAGTAATAATAAATAATAATAATAATAATAATAGAAGTATTAAGGATAATAATAATGATACTAATATTAAATATAATAATAATATAATGATAATATTAAGAAACAAATAATAACAATAATAACAGTAAGTAGTAATAATAAAAATAAAATATTATTAAGAATAAGGAATTTATTCTTATTAGTTATTAAATACAAATTGAACGCCTCCCACGAGTTATCTATGAATCGTTAACTTCTTGCAATGTGGTCAGATTTATGTGAGCTGAGTTGAGGTATCTATTTAATTCTTCATCGTTTTTTATTTTGATAGGATCGTCATCAGGAGATTTCTTAATATGCAATACTCCATTTTTATAGTAGAAGGAGTGTAATAGTTGCCTATGATCTCTCCGTATTATGAGAGCTTTCTTCAATAATTTCCTCTTTCCCGGCGTCAAGAATTCATTAATGAAAACATTAGGCTTTTCTTTGATACAGGTCGATATTAATTTGCTTTTCAATCCCTGCTCCTCAATCTTAAACCTGATTGGACGTTTATCATTAGTATTATTTTCTGTACTTTTTTTACCTATCCGATAAACCACTTATGGCGTTAGGTTGAAGTTTTATTTTTAGCTTTTGTTCTATGGTTTTAGCCACTGTTTTATTGCAATCCTCGTCTTCTACACCTTCAGGAAGCCCAGCTCCACTGATTACTAATATATTTTTAACTTGATCTTGTTGTAATTGGTCCTGGGACTCCTCAAGGGCCTGAACTGATTTTCTGATATCGGTCAATTGTATGTCCGTATGGGGGGAATTATTTGCACTTTCGTATTTATGTAATTTGTCTTTCAGTTCTTTGATCTCTGCGTTTTTCTGTTCTTTAAATTCGTGGAAAGCAGTTTCAAGGGTTGAGAGTTCTTCCCTGAAAGCCGTGTTAAGAGTAGCAATTTCCCTCTTTAGACTATTTACCATTTAAAGTAGTTCTGAATTACCATACTCATTTTGACTTGAGGTAAAGGATGAAGAAAAGTTTAAGAGTGCATTTTCTTGGCTTTCAGTGATGCTGTCGTCAAATGATAAATGTCTCCCATTCTTTTCCCCTCCTTTCTTTTTCTTTCCACCATTTTTATTATTGTTTGAGAGGTTATTATTATGTTACTTTTATGGCTGGTAGTGGCATTTTAATATATATATATATATATATATATATATATATATATATATATATATATATATATATATATATATATATATATATATATATATATATATATATATATATATATATATATATATATATATATATATATATATATATCACTCACAGTGATTTGGCGGATTTTTTTAAATAAGGGTGTTTTCCTCCAATCTGGATCCGACTTCTTTTCTAGCTCATCTTCATCATCAACATCCTCATCCTCATTATCACTTTCACTAAAAGATTCCTCTTCGGATTCTATTTTTGACTTTTTCATTGGTTTGGCGACAGGTTTCTTATTGGAAAATGGAGTCGAAGGTGGCTGCATAAGTTTTGGCTCAACCTTTACATAACACAAAAGAAAAACTTAGTAAAAAATTATCTTTAATCTATAGACTGATAAAATAAAGTGCTGTGTATCTAATCTAGGTACGACTGTGGCATAACGGTAGTGATGGACTCATGTGCTTGTGGGCACCAATTCGATCCCGCCATGTATGTGAGATGAATAATAATGAAGTGTTTCTCCATATAAGCTTAATGAGTGTAATAGATACAATAATCCTTAAAAGGAAAATTGGCATATTTAAAATATTTTACAAATTTGACACTTTTAACAATTATATATATATTTTCTAAAAACAAACACAATCATAGATGTAAAGTAAAAAAATCTATATATTTTAAGTAAATAAATGCGTTATCTCTGGAGATCGAGCCTAGGTCTCTTCGAGTGAGAATAGAATCCACTTGTCCTAACCACTCACACATCACAACTACCGTAATTAACATTGATCAATCTTTACCTTAGGAGATAGAGGAGCCTTATCTTGCAATTGTTTTTTAAGTTGATCACTCTTCTATTTTTTCTTGAAGCAATTCATGAAGGTTTGAAAGTCGTGCAAGCTCTCCCTCTTGGAATTTCAACCGCTGCAACAGCTGTTCATCAGCTTGTTTCTTGAGTCTCAGATTCCAAATCACACTTTTAAGAGAAATTTAAAAAAAACAAATAATTTAGTCATATAATAAATTTACTGTGAAATGATATATATATATATATATATAATATATATAATATATATATATATATATATATAATATATATATATATATATATATATATATATATATTATATATAATATATATATATATATATATATATATATAATATATTATATATATATATATATATATATATATATATATATATATATATATAATATTATATATATATATATATATATATATATATATATATATATATATATATATATATATAATATATATATATATATATATATAATATATATATATATATATATATATAATATATATATATATATATAATATATATATATATATATATATATATATATATATATATATAATATATATATATATATATATATATATATATATTAGGGTGTCCCAGCTGCCCCGACTTCCTGCAAAATCGCTGTTCAAAATTTTGGAACCGGGTTTCATCATATAAACGTGGGAAATGTATGTGTTTTTACGATTTTCAAAAAATTGATCCTGCACAATCAAATTGAATATTACGTAAATACATAAATTATTGAATTTACATCTTTTTAGCCTAAAATACAACTTTAAGGTTGAAAAACGCTATATTTTCTTTCCATTTATGTAATATCATGTTCTAAATGGTCATTTCTCCAATGTTCTTTAATTACTATAAAAATTGTAGCCTCATTTGTGAATTAATCATCAATCATCATCCAGCGCAAGGAACCACGACTTCTCTTGAGAACGTGATGAAAATCTTGCGCTGATCGGGAACTTTTTTTTGTGAACTTTCAACTACTTGGAGTACATTTTGAAACCTTTCTTCGTCCTTTGTTACACCCAGGAAATCATGGCATAGCTTTACTCCTCTTTCAGCAGCTTCGTTGACTACTTGAAGATTTTGAACAATTGTCTTTATTTCAAGAAAGTCATCCATTTTTGTCCATTCATCGGCTGGTGTTTGAAGAAACTCATAGGGAGCATTCACAATATGGAAAAACCTCATGGATCCAGGGCCAATCAAATCACTCAGTGACTCCATCTCCTCTGAAATTGGCTTAAGGTTAGGCTTTCCAAAGGATGCTCCTACACGATCTGTAGTACTTCCAGCACTTTCAAATTGGAGGAGCCGTAGCCTCATAATCTCTTTGTCTTCGTCAGATACCATTTGTGAGAAAAGAGCCAATGGAACAAGTTCTTCATTCAGATACCAACTATGTCTGCTAAGAGCTTTTTTTCCCCTTGTCAGCAATTATAGAATCATGGTATGCAAACTGTTTCAGTTTCTCAACTAAAATCAAATCGTTGACTGGGGCATCAGCTGCAACCGGCATACAATCCACCATTGCACGTAGACACTTACAGCAAACACACAGAAACGTTCCAATTTCTTTAATTGATCTTCGGTTGCAACTTCTGACTTGGGAAACTGTTCAATTATCTTTCCAGACAATAAGACCATTTTCATAGTGTACAGAAGTTTTGCCATCCATCTTGCTTTGTGCAAAGCTCCAGGATGCTTCATGCTAAACTGCTGAGGTTCGGACCCTTTTGTAACTAACAACAGGCTGAGTTCAATAAGTTCTTGGTAATCCCCTCGAGTGGAACCTAACGCTAGGAATTCACGGAAGCAATTTGCTAAGCTTTCTTGTTCCTTCTCAGTTGCTCTAGGAAGTTCAGGATAGTAATAGTCTGCTTTATTAATTGGTAGAAGTTGCAAGTAGTGGTTCTTGAATCTGCAACAATTTATAACCAATTTATTAGTTAAAGCAAGTCACTTGAGTCTACTCAATCAAATAGAAAATCTTTTTGTTCAATGATGTTGTAACAGCATTAGACTTACCTAGTAAAAATTGAAATATTTGGGCCGGATGAAGCCTCTATATTTAATGAATCCCAACAGTCGCTAAGCATGACTTCTCCTACATGCCTGCGGCACGCAAACCACAACAAGGGACGGTCTAGCTCCCTCTGCAGGCAGACACATGCTGCAGTATGCTGTCCTGTGATGTAAAGAGTTAATGAATTAATTGTTTAATGAACCTATACTTTATAGCCTTACCATTAGTCCATTACTTAAAACCTCCCCATTAATTGTAATCCTAGAGTTTGCGCAAAAATGATTTGTTGATTTGAAATTTAATAAACTATTAATATATCACAAAATGTAATAAACAATTGCTTTGTTAAAGCCTCACCTGTATTCGAGGATGTCGTGTCAAAGACCATGCCTATGATGTTTTTGTCGCATTTCCAATCTATGAGTAGATTTTTTGTTGCAACAGAGACAACGTTACCATGTTTCAGACCCGCTTTTGTGGTTGAACTCGGAAGAGGTGGTACACCAAGAAGTTTAGTTCCATTGACTCCGGATACTAAAACAGGTAGACGATCATCAGTGTCTTTGGAGTCCAGGGTAGCCATCAGTTTTCCGTCCCAATGTACCACCATTTTTGGAGAAGGATTCCATTTGTCCTTTATTTGTTTGCTGATATGGGGTAGTACTGATGCTCGATATCGATGGGCTGAACTGGCACTTAGATTTATCTTTGAAACATCTCCTCCGCAGACAGAAACCATCATATGTACGAATGAGTTCATCTTAGTATTACTAACGTTATTCCTCACGCTCCAGGCAACAACATTTGGATTCTTGAGAATATCATGAGGAACAAATATGTGTTCACCAGATTTAATTTCCCTTCTGTGTCGCCTTTCAATTTCAGAGCAGGTTGAGCTGGGTCCAGCAGTCCCCCCAACCGATTCATCACTAGAACTGCTGGTTGGCTCAAGCTCAACAGTTTCTTTGAACATTACCGAATGGTCTCTTTTGGGAAAAGCTTCGTCATAGGTTCTTTTCTGCCTTTTCTCGACAACTTTTGCATTGACTTTGTCAATTCCTGAATAAGATGCTTTCCTGTCAGTTATCATGCTTTGCATGAAAGCAATGTCTGCATCGATGGATTCTTTTTCCTTTGTTGTTTTATGTCGTTTCTGAGCTTCCATATCTTGGAGAACAGATTTCTTATAAAATTTCATGGTAGCATCTAATGTTGACATAAATTTCTTGATTCCTGGGTTATCCAAATGTCTTCGATTCTCGTTGTATTTCATTAACATCATATATTCATCATGTGCTTCCTTGATTATTTTGCCAATGTTGTTTCTTCCACTTATTGTAGGGATATTTGCCTTCGTATAATGCTTCAGAACATTATCAATTGTAAGAGATAATGCATCATTAAAGGTTAAATCCTTAAGGTTTGCAAGCAGGCAAAGAATTACTTGCCTCTTTGTTGGCAGTTTGCGTCCCTTGATTTCCTTGTCATCGATACCAGGAGTGGTCCCTAATATCATTTGTATATATCGATCATTATGTCTAGTTTCCATTATGGTACATTTAAATTACATATTAATCAATAGTAATCTGAAAAAAAATAAAACTTAGTTAAATAACATTACTAAAAGAAGGTAAAATAAACATTCGCAAGATTTTATCACGAAAAATGTCTATTTTTCACAGTATTAAAATTTCAAGTCGCTTGTGCTAACTCATTTGTAATCGGATTGGAGAATAAATTCACAGCGATTGTTTTTAGGCCGAAACCCGGTACCAAAAACTTGAACAGCTGTCCACGACCAAATTTTGATTTTTTGGGGGCAGCTGGGACACCCTAATATATATATATATATATATATATATATATATATATATATATATATATATATATATATATATATATATATATATATATATATATATATATATATATATATATATATATATATATATATATATATATATATATATATATATATATATATATATATATATATATATATATATATATATATATATATATATATATATAAAATATATAAATAAAAATTTATTTTAAATTAAAATAATTATAAAATTTTAATACTTTTTTAAATAAAATATTGGATTTTTTTTTTTTTTTTTTTTTTTTTTTTTTTTTTTTATTTTATTTTTTTTTTTATTTTTTTTTTTTTTTTTATTATATTATTTTATTTTAAGAATGAATTAAACATTTGCTTTTGGAAGGAAATTTATAAATTTAGAAATTCTTTATCTTTCTTATATTATTTTTTATATATATATATTATATATATTATATATTATATATATATATATATATTATATATATATATATATATATATATAATTCAAAAAAAACACTAAAATAACTTGCTTATTTATATGTAAAACATTAAAACCACTTAGAGCACAATAAGAACAACGTTTCAGTCCCGGAAGACAGGGCCCTCATCAGGTCCAGCTTGTTAAGCAGACATGAAAAACTTTTCCTGCTTATCAAGCTGGACCTGATGAGGGTCCTGTGTTCCGGGATGAAACGTTGTCCTTATTGTGTTTTAAATGATTTTAATGTTTTTAATATATATTATATATATATATATATATAATATATATATATATATATATATATATATATATATATATAATATATATATATATATATATATATATATATATATATATATATATATATATATATATATATATATATATATATATATATATATATATATATATATATATATATATATATATATATATATATATATATATATATATATATATATATATATATATATATATATATATAATATATATATATATATATATATATATATATATATATATATATATATATATATATATATATATATATATATATATATATATATATATATATATATATATATATATATATATATATATATATATATATGTATATATATATGTATGTATGTGTATATATAATATGTATTAATGTATAATATGAATATTAAATAATCATCCAAGAAGGTTTTTAATTTGAGTTGACAATGTAAATCTTTCCTGTCTTCATCAATTGCTATTTTTTTATTTATTTATTTTTTTAAAAACCAAAATTTCGAGGGTATACTGTTTAAATAATTATTGGGGCCAATTGATACCTTTAATTTAACGTACTGCTCACAAAACTTTTTAAAATGTAGTACACACATATATAAACAACTTGAACAAAAATTTTAAAGCTGCGGACAATGTTGATAAAGGTTTCAGTACAAAGGTTTCTGTACAAAGTTGACAAAGGTTTTAGTACATGTTGACAAATGTTTCAGTACATGTTACAAAGGTTTCAGTACAAAGGTTCTTGTACATGTTGATATAGGTTTCAGTACATTAGTTAAAATTTATTATTTTTTCTTCGGCCAATAATTGTCAATTGAAAAGAACATGTTTGTTAAGTTTGTTAAATGATTTACTCCCGGTGTAGTTTTGCTAGGCCTGTTACATTTTTTTTGAGACAATGAATTTGAAATCGAAAAATATTTATATTAAGTATCAACATCTTGTATCTACAGTTCATTTTATTGAACTTTTTTGTTGCACACCTTTGAAAGCCGAGTAGAGCATGTTGGCTTTTGATTTGGGTTCGATTCCGGATTTTTCCAACCTTGCGGAAATTAGTAGGCCTCTGGCTTTTATCCATCAGAGGAGTTATAATAAATGATATCGGAATAACTCAAATGATGAGGGTTTTCTAAAATAAAATTGAAGTACTTTGTTGCGAGTAACCAGCGTATCTGCCTTGAATCCACGGTCACTTCAAGTTATTTTCTTAGACCCGTCTACCTTTTTTTCAGTGAAACTCAGCCCTTTTTTTTTTTTTTTTTTGATTTCAAATGTTTAATTTTTTTAATTTTTAAAAAAATTTTTTTTAATTTATTTATAAATTCTTTTATTTTAGTATTTATTTATAGCAATATTTATGTACAGATGCTTATTATCTTTATTTATGATTTGTTAAATCTGAAGTTTTTTAGATTATTCCATATAACGTAATTTTCCAGCAGTGTTCCCAGTTGGCGAATAAAGGAGCATAATTCTCTGGCTTTGGCAAAAATGATTTACTCCTGGTATCGTCTTGCTAGGTCTGTTATTTTTTTTTTGAGACAATGAATTTGAAATCGAAAAATATTTTTATTGAGTCATCAAACATCTTGTATCTACAGTATTATCTTTATCTGAACTTTTTTTGACTTGCACACCTTTGAAAGCCGAGTGTCAGAGCATGTTGGCTTTTGATTTGGGCTCGATTCCGGTAATTTTCCAACCCTTGGCGGAAATTAGTAGGCCTCTGGCTTTTATCCATCAGAGGAGTTATAATAAATGGATATCGGAATAACTCAAATGATGAGGGTTCTTCCCATAAAATAAAATTGAAGTACTTTGTTGCGAGTAACCAGCGTATCTGCCATGAATTCACGGTCACTTCAAGTTAGTTTCTTAGACCCGTCTACCTTTTTTCCAGTGAAACTCAGCCCTTTTTTGGGGGGGAGAGGGGGTGATTATCAGATGCCAAAAATGTTTTTTTTTTTTTTTTTTTTTTTTTATTTAATTTTTTTTTTTTTTTTTTTTTTTTTTTTTTTTTTTTTTTTTTTTTTTTTTTTATAAATTTGAGAAGCAGTTTAAGTTTTTAGGTAGTTTATTTATTTTTTTTATATAAAATTTCTATTTATTTTAAACTTATTTTATACAAATATTTTATTGTACAGATCTTTCTTTTGAAATTTCTGAAATTCTGGGCGTATTTCATATAACAGAAGGTGAAAATTATGTAATAAATACATGTCCCAAGAAAAGTGGTTCCTTTACGTGCTATGGAACGTATTCTTAAGGCAGATATAACGTAACTGAGAGAGCATCGTGAGCTCTCATTGCGAGTGGTTCATTTGCTTTGAACACGTGATGGCCTGAAGGGCAGTATTTTGTCTGGCTGGAAGGAGGGCATGTGCATTTCGTTAGTAAGGCTCGCTCTCAAAAATAAAGCATAACAAATAGTGTAATTTTTTGGCATTTGGCATTTTTAAAGTAGTTTATAAAAAGTACATTAACGGCAACGTTTTTGAGCTTAATTTTTGGCATTTTTGAATTAATATATAAAAACTACGTTATGTTCAACGTTTTTAAACTTAATTTTTGGCATTTTTAAATTACTATTTAAAAGCTACATTAATTATAACGTTTTTGAGCTTAATTTTTAGCATTTTTAAATTACTATATAAAAAGTACATTTATTGTAACGTTTTTGATATTAAGGTTTGGCATTTTTAAATTACTATATAAAAAGTAAATTAATTGTAACGTTTTTGAAATTAATTTTTAGCATTTTTAAATTACTATATAAAAAGTAAATTAATTGTAACGTTTCTGAGCTTAATATTTGGATTTTTAAATTACTATGTAAAAAGTACATTAACTCTAATATTTTTGAGCTTAATTTTTAGCATTTTTAAATTATTATATAAAAAGTACATTAATTGTAACGTTTTTGAGCTTAAGTTTTGACCTTTTTAAATTACTATGTAAAAAGTACATTAACTTTAGCGTTTTTGAAATTTGGAAATATTTCTATACAATTTTAACGAGAAATTTTAAAAAAAATCATATTGAAAACGAATTAAAATTTATAATTTTTATGGATGATAAAATTTGAAAAATATTTTTTAATAAATATATTAATTATTTTTATTATATTAGAAATATTTTAAAAAGTTTTATTTTTTTTCTTATTATTTTTTTACATTTATTTTTTTATATTTGAAAAATTAATTTCAATAACTTTTTAAAATTTTTTATGCACTTTTGTATAATTAAAATAACAAATTTAATTATTAAATAAAATTAAAACATTAATTCAAAATTTTTATTATCAAAATAATATAAATTTTAATTCATATTTAATTTGATTTTTATTTTTATATTTATTTTTTTATTTTTTATAAATTATTTTGAGGTTTATTTACAGTCATCTCTCTCTCTCTCATTTTTTTAAAATTATTTTTAATTTCAGTTTCAATTTCCATTTGAAAAGAAGCATTTCAAACGAAGAGTTCAAAACTCAACGGAATGGAAGCTATTTTAACAAACTTTAATATTTATATGCTATATATATATATATATATATATATATATATATATATATATATATATATATATATATATATATATATATATATATATATATATATATATTACTGCTATTACCATTACTCCTACTCTTTCATATATTACTACTATAACTACTCTACTATAATCACCACTGCTTTTAATAAATATTTAATTAATATATTTTTTTTTTTTATTCTTTATCTAATAAAATTGATACTAGACTTTTTTTAAATTAAATAATAAACATTTTTTTTTTAAATTAAATAATAAACATTTCAGTAATATTCCTTCAGTAAGAATTAGTTATAGACTTTATCCCCCCTTTCTTCCTCCTTCCCCTTACACCTCTCCCTACCCACCTCCTGAAAATAAATAACCCTAATTGTTTTAACGATCTAATAAAAGGCCGACATTCATATAATAAACCCTTTTCACTATACATCAAACAAATCTTGATGAGGTCTCATTACGTTTCGCGAAACGTTTAAAAAAAGCGAAATTTGTTTCATGTTTTCTTTAATTACCAACATGGATTTCTTTTTTTTTCTTTCTTTTTAAATTAGTATTGCGTGCCAAATAAACTCTAATTGGCACTATTTTGGTCTCTAATCTGGAGTCAGAAATCGTCATTACCAAATTTTTAGCATCTTCATAAAAATGATTTCTTTTAATTAAGAATGATAGGTAAATAGATAAATGAGCTGCTTTTGTATATATATATATATATATATATATATATATATATATATATATATATATATATATATATATATATATATATATATATATATATATATATATATATATATATATATATATATATATATATATATATATATATATATATATATATATATATATATATATATATATATATATATATATATATATATATATATATATATATATATATATATATATATATATATATATATATATATATATATATATATATATATATATATTATATATAATATAATAATATATATATATATATATATATATATATATAATATATATATATATATATATATATATATATATATATATATATATATATATATATATATATATATATATATATATATATATATATATATATATATATATATATATATATATATATATATATATATATATATATATATATATATATATATATATATATATATATATATATATATATATATATATATATATATATATATATATATATGATATGATAAGATAGAAAGAAAAAAAAAAAAAAAAAAAAAAAAAAAAAAAAAAAAAAAAAAAAAAAAGAGAGAGAGAGAGAAGAGAGAGAGAGAGAGAGAGAGAGAGAGAGAGAGAGAGAGAGAGAGAGAGAGAGAAAAGAAAGAAAAAAGACAGAAATTGGGGGAGGGGAA
>SEYY01009953.1:17500-20000 GCA_009176605.1 Armadillidium nasatum
AAAACAGATTTTACTAACGATTACAAAAACAGATATTACTCCCGATTGTCAAAAACAGATATTACTAACAATTACTAAAACAGATATCACTAACGAATGTCAAAAACAGATATTACTAACGATTACTAAAACATATTACTAACGATTGTCAAAAACAGATATTACTAACGATTACTAAAACAGATATCACTTACGATTGTCAAAAACTGATATTACTAACGATTACTAAAACAGATATTACTAACGATTGTCATTATGAATCGAAATGTAGAGAAAAATATCGATAACGAAATATAGAACAAACTTTCGATTTAGCCATAAAATAAAATATCGATATATCAAATGATATTCATTATAAAACTAAATAATATCAGTAATTGATTTGTTACTTGTTAACCTTGTTCCTCTGTTTGCAACCATGTTGCAAACAGCGAATGAAGCAACATCAAACAAGATGAATAATTCACATTTAATAATGATTATATGAATAAATGAATAATTAAGTATATTTAAAGCATATTTAATAATTAATAAATAAATAAATATATAAATAATTAAGTAAATTTAAAGATAACATTAATTTTTATCTTAAAGCAAAATGCATTGAAAAACAATCGATTTTCATCATGAAATCAGACTGAGACAATAGTTGATTTTTATCATAAAATTGAATAAAGAGAAAAAAATCGATATTCATCATAAAGCAAAATACAGAAACCAAAATCGATATTCATTATAATATCAAATATAAAGGGAATAGTTGACTATTACCACGAAAGAAAGTACAGAAATAACATTTACTTTCATCATAAAACAAAATACAGAGAAAACAATCGATTTTAATCATAAAAACAAATAAAGAGAGAATAATCGATATTCATTATAAAAAGATTTGATTGTCATCAGTTGTTTCTGGCCTTTTTTATTTTTATTTTACTTCTGTTTGAGAAAAATGCTGATATATAAAATGTTGATATATATAAAAATAAGCATTAAAAAACTTTGGAAGGAGCTGGGATCTCAGAAGACAAGCAATTTCTTTTTACATGTCACCCCCATTCACGGACAGAGCCCTCTTCAAGGGGGAGGCATAATAAAGACATCAAAGGAAACCCACATACACTCAAGTCTAATGCATATCACTAAGGTGAGCGCAAGCGGAGGCTGTAAAGAGAGGAAACAGGAGGAAAAACAGATGATGGTAGGGAGTTCCACAGAACAGAATTGGCTGGAATGAAGGAAGCACCGCAACAAGCAAGCCTTGAGTTTGCAACACTCACAGATTGTTCATGCGCATCAAATGCACCTCTTTTGCTACTAGAAATCTAAATTATATATATATATATATATATATATATATATATATATATATATATATATATATATATATATATATATATATGAAGATATGGACTTTGTATATCGTTACGCCGAAAATGTAAACCCAGAATTAGGAGCACGAAAATTGATATTCAGTACAGAAATATATTTTCCATTATTATTATTATTTTTTTTTTTAGTATGGAATTCATTGTACCTCAAGGTCATACCCCATTTTGAATGATACACAAGATTATATAATAAATAATGTTTTATTAAATACGTTTTACAATAAACAAATTTTTAACAATATTTTTAATTTATTTTCACAATGATGATATTTTTACGTTAAAAAGTGAAGAAAAGAAAAGAAAGGAAAAATTCTTTTTTATATTGTTATTTAAAAAAAAAAAAACTTTTTTTTTTTTTTTTTTTTTTTTTTTTTAAAAAAAATTCTTTATTATATTGTTTTTTCAAAAAGAAAAAAAGAAAAAAAGAAAAAGAATTCTTTTTTATATTCTCAATAATATTTGTCAATAATCTGTGAATGATTTATTATTGATGTAGTTTAAATGGATTCCTAAATGTAAAGCTTGTAAAGAGGAAACCAGAGTTCTTTGATGTCTCTAGTGCATGTTAAATCCATTTAAAAACACTTGCACATACAAACACACACACATACAAACACACACACACACACGCGCATACACGCACACCTACACCTACACACACACACACATATATATATATATATATATATATATATATATATATATATATATATATATATATATATATATATATATATATATATATATATATATATATATATATATATATATATATATATATATATATATATATATATATATATATATATATATATATATATACATATATATATATATATATGAAATGAGGCTTAATTCAAAAATTTTGAGACTAATAATGTTTTTTTCGGATAAGCTTTAATGACTTTTTACAATTTTTTAAAGACTCAATGAGACTGCTCTTCAAAATCAAGAGGCTGAAGAGACTATGAAGGTGTTGATTACCTTTGTTCGTCGTTCTGCATATGGTATCTGCTGATTTTCGAGATTAATCAACATATCTTTGGCAAAACTAAAGGAAAATGGTATTCAAAACAGAAGAAATGAATAGAGAAGTGTTGGTGATTAAT
>SEYY01009954.1:0-27197 GCA_009176605.1 Armadillidium nasatum
ATATATATATATATAATATATATATTATATATATATAACAAAAAAAAAAAAAACAATATCGGTAATTTTTTTACCACAAAAACCACATTCAACCTCAACACGATTCTATAACAAATTGTTTCATTTTTAGTCTGTTATATTTAAGAACTTCTTAAAAGGACAAAACTGGCAACCCCACGTTTTTTAAACATTAGAAACTAATGTCCAAGTTGCCCAAAACTGTCAGAAGACAGACTAACAACTTTATAAAAATTGCTATTCAAATTTGGCATACTTTTTTTTATTAAGTTGCTATATCTGTCTTATTATATAAGAACCAATACTTTGGCCTTTATTGAGGACTCTGATTTTAGAGCCCATATTTTTCATAATTGCAATGTGTCAAAAAAAATATCGTACCTACAAATTTGCAATTGCAAAACGCATTTAATTCTTATTTTCTTTATTGATTTATACTTTTTATGTATTAAGTTGTTAAAAAAATGAATTTAAATCACTTTTCTGTGACAAAAATTTCATTTTTATATAAACATCCTACGCCTGGTATTTTTAATTTGGAGGGGCTGCAGCCCTGGAGCCCATATAGACGAGCCGCCACTGCATATATATATATATATATATAATATATATATATATATATATATATATATATATATATATATATATATATATATATATATATATATATATATATATAATATATATATATATATATATATATATATATATATATATATATATATATATATATATATATATATATATATATATATATATATATATATATATATATATATATATAATAATAATAATTAATAAGAGGCAATAGGTTTTATGACGTCACTTATACGTCATATGTATCAGTGATGAAAATAATGCTTTTGGCATTAAAGTAGGCGGAGCTAAAGCTACAACATTTTTCAAGGTCATGAAAATCTACAAACAAATTTGCTATATCTTTGTCTTACTAAGTAATACTTATACTATGACAAATCTTAGTTTTGGTTTCCTGTGAATTTTGTTTTGCAGTTTCACCATAGTATAAGTATTACTTAGTAAGACAAAGATATGGGAAATTTGTTTGCAGAGTTTTCATGACCTTGAAAAATGTTGTAGCTTTAGCTCCGCCTACTTTGATGCCAAAAGTATTATTTTCATCACTGACACATATGACGTATAGGTGACGTCATAAAACCTGTTGCCTCATTAATTATTACTATTTTAAATATATATATATATATTATATATATATATATATATATATATATATATATATATATATATATATATATATATATATATATATATATATATATATATATATATATATATATATATATATACGGTATATATATCGAAAATGGGAAATTCGGAACTTATAATCTGGTACAAAGTTATTAAATTTGGCAACACTGTCGTTGCCGTTTTTATTTATTTAAAAATGGCAAAGAAACCTGCTTTGATTGGTCATGAAAACAAAAACTATCTGTTATTGGAGTCGGGCTACGGGCTACTAATGACGTAAAAAAATAATTAATATTTTTTTTCAATAATAAGATAAGCATTATTTTACATGTTATTATTACAAAAAAAAAAAAAATTAAAAGAAATTTAAATGATTAAAAGAAAAAATGCTTCATGAAAAAAAAAAAAAAATAGGCATACACAAAAAGTGCATCACTGTCAATCAGAAAATTATAACATTTATTAATCCTACTAAGTAATACTTATACTATGGTTTCACTTCGAATTTCATATAACTACCAATAGAACAAAAACAGCAGTTCATAAGTGAAATTCGTTATTAACAATTATGAATTTGAAAATCACCTAATTTTATGGATAACTATTCTAAAATATTTTTCTCAAACTTTTAAAAGTGAACCTTTTTTATGGATAACTATCCTAGAATATTTTTAGTTAAATGGAAATTTATTTTATGGATAAGTTATATTTTGGTTAATACTGAAATATTTTTAACAACAACAACAACAACAACAATAAACAATTAAGGAAAACGCTTTAAAAATTAAATATCAATTTAAACGATACTCTAAAAGTTTACGAAATTCAGAAATACAAGGTGAGTAACAAGGTAAACTAAAATGCTAATAAACAACGGTCTAATTGCTTCAAAAAACACGACTCTTACTTTTTATGGAAAGCTGTTGCGTTGCGATTTGCTTGTAAACAGAAATCGCGGAGAATAAGACAGTAATGTGACTGTCTGTCCTAAAGATGTTTTTATAAGTAACAAACCAAATATTAGATATATTAGCCTAAAGAAAAATAGTAATTGTAAACAATAAAAAATCTAAAGTAACTCACCAAATATTAATATGATCTTCTAGCCAAAATTTTAAGTATAACTTTTAATCGTTTTCCATAAAAGTTCTTTAGGGAGAAATGCCTTTAAACGTTAAAGACTTTATTTAATTTAGTAATTAATTTAATATACAAATTGAACCTTTCTTAACTGAATAATTGCCATTCAAATACCAGGCCACAGATCCTAACTCCAGTCACAAATTAGAACTTTAATTAAACAGGTTAATGTCAATATAAGTCAAAATTTTAAACCCCATAGAATTCCTAACAAGGTCTACTCTTTGCTAAAAGTTAAAATCAAGACATGAGCAAATTTGAAAAAGAGCAGACTAGTCTAGGGGTCAAGTTCTAAGCAGTTACTAGATGCTAACATCAATAAATCCCAATATCCAAATAAAACAATTATTATTTAAAGAAAGGTTTTAAATAGTTAAATACATTACGTTCTCTGGAAGATCTTGTCGATGAGGTTGATATAATTATTAAAAACCACTTACATTTCAATTTTGTTTCTAACGAATTCTGAGTTATAAGAGCAAGTAGCTCTAGCGTGTTCAAAAATCGCCTAACAAGCTTATTGTTGCCATTCCTAATGGGAATCTAGTTTTTAGGGAAATTTTGTCACCTCGAAATTTTAACCAGAGATTTTGTATTTCACTAAGAAGCAAATATGTAAACCAAAAAGTGGCTTTATCTTTAAATCATAAAATATTTAATTAAATCTAAAATATAAGGATTTTCTTATATCTTCTTCTTCTTCTTCTTCGTTCTCACCTAGTACCTCCCTAGCATATTCCTTCAGTTTTTCTTTAGAGTTTGACGACCCCTCTTCAACACCCTCAAAATCCACCTCCTCAGGCTTTCAAGTCCTAATTCTTTCTCTACCCAAATATATATATATATATATATATATATATATATATATATATATATATATATATATATATATATATATATATATATATATATATATATATATATATATATATATATATATATATATATATACACACACATATATATATATATATAATATATATATATATATATATATATATATATATATATATATATATATATATATATATATATATATATATATATATATATATATATATATATATATATATATATATATATGTGGCGGCTCGTCATTATGGGCTCCGGGGCTGCAGCCCCTCCAAATTAAAAATACCAGGCGTAGGATGTTGATATAAATATGAAATTTTTGTCAGAGAAAAGTGATTTAAATTCATTTTTTAACAACTTAATACATAAAAAGTATAAATCATTAAAGAAAATAAGAAGTAAATGCATTTGGGAACTTCAAATTTTTGGGTACGATATTATTTTTCAAGCATTGCCATTATTTAAAAAATGGGCTGTAAAATTTCAAGCAACCACGGTAATATGTAGCAACTTATCACAGTTGCTTAAAGTCTCATCTCGAGGGAGGTTATTTTTTTAATTGTGGAAGAAAAATTACAAGTTTTATGTTTTTTTTTTCTTGTTCGATATATATATATATATATATATATATATATATATATATATATATATATATATATATATATATATATATATATATATATATATATATATATATATATATATATATACATTATGCCAGATGCACTTCTACATGCTTAAATATTACAAAAACTATTAAAAGTACATTAAAAAGGCTAACATTTTTGTAATCCTTGCAGAATTTTAAGTAAGAATAATTGGGAATAGAAAAAAATCTTATAATAATTTTAATACGTACGTAATAATTGTTTTTTTTATGTTGAAAGACGTACGTTTGGCAAGTCTGTTTTTGTGAGATAAATTTATCCAATTTTGAAGGAAGATAAATTTAGCGATTGAGTAAGAATAGTGTAAAAAAATGTGAAATTTATATAATTTGGTGTAATATGACAGTATGCTTTTAAAACATTATTTATATGAAAGCAATTACAACTCCGATGACAACGTCTGAAGCAGAGAGATGTTTCTCGACTTTGAATAGAATAAAAACTATTAAATGTAGTACCATGTATTAGCGATGTTTTCAATAGAGAGCGAAATGGTGTAAAATACCAGATTTCAATGAAAAAATAATTGAAAACTTTTCGACATCTAAAATTCAAAGAACTAATCTTATTTTTAAATAATAATATCAGCAAGCTTTCCAAGAACTAATCTTATTTCTAAATAATAATAATAATAATAATAATAATAATAATAATAATAATAATAATAATAATAATAATAATAATAATAATAGGCCTAAATGAAATGAAAGCTAAATAATAATAATACGTATGTCAAAACATTTGCATTGATATATAGATGCTTCCAGTATATCGATATTTCCAGAATAAGTAAGGTACGTTTGAAATTTTATATATATATATATATATATATATATATATATATATATATATATATATATATATATATATATATATATATATATATATATATATATATATATATATATATATATATATATATATATAATATAGTTTTAAAATTTTAAAAACAACATTTTTTCCACACACACACACACACACACACACACACACACACACATATATATATATATATATATATATATATATATATATATATATATATATATATATATATATATATATATATATATATATATATATATATATATATATATATATATATATATATATATATATATATATATATGCAGCCCCTCCTTGCCAAGTTTATGAGCCGCCACTGTATATATATATATATATATATATATATATATATATATTATATATATATATATATATATATATATATATATATATATATATATATATATATATATATATATATATATATATATATATATATATATATATATATATATATATATATATATATATATATATATATATATATATATATATATATATATATATATATATATATATATATATATATATATATATATATATATATATATATATATATATATATATATATATATATATATATATATATATATATATATATATATATATATATATATATATATATATATATATATATATATATATATATATATATATATATATATATATATATATATATATATATATATATATATATATATATATATATATATATATATATATATATATATATATATATATATATATATAAATTATTTATTTTCATTTAGTCATTTATTTATTTAATTAAATTATTTTTTTTTATTTTTAGTTATTTATTCATTTATGTTATTATTTGATTGATTGATTTATTATTTTCATTCTGTATTTATTTTGATATTTATTTATTTATTTATTTATTATTGCTGCCTACGCACCATACTTTTTTCTGTTTTAGAGTGTTTCTGGGTACCATATCCGATTACTGGATCTATGGTTTTACAGTTCCGGCAACCATGGTTTTGTTAATATTTAATTTTTTTTCAAGCCACTGATGGCCTTCGGCAATTGACTTTTGTGTTCAAATAAATTATTATCGAAATATTTTTAAACACTTAGGAAAATGCTTAGTATAGCTTGTGTGACGTCTGTCAAGTTAGCAAAAGATTTTAGATCAAGATTTTTTTTAAGGACAAGCTTCAGAGGACAAATATGACAGACAACCACAGTGTAAAAATAAATAAATAAATAAGAATTATTAAAATATAATTTAAAAAATATATATATATCATCACTCACGGCCCCACGGGTCGGGGGGTACGGGGGGCAGAGCCCGCTATAGATAGATGTTCGTGTGCCATGCATCTGTATTCATTAAATTCATTATATTTTTAAACTTATATTTTACTATTTATTATTTATTTATTTATTTTTACACTGTGGTTGTCTGTCCTATTTGTCCCCTGAAGTTTGTCCTTAAAAAAAATCTTTAGCTAAAATGTTTTGCTAACTTGACACATGTTTCATTATATCAAAGGTCAAACAACTTCTTAACCTTTACCACTGTCCTGAATATTATTTCCAAAATGGTCATCATAGTAGGCCTTTTCAAGAAATATTTTAAAAATAATTTTAAAGTAATAAACTAGCAAGGTTTAGGTTTCAATAAGAAAATTACCTGACTTGAAAAGGTTGTAAATTAAAAACGCAATTTAGGGAAAGCAACAAACAGTGTATTTATGTAAAGAAATAATATTTAACGTAACTATATTTATACCGCAGTATGGTATGATTGACTCAACTTTTGGTAATTGTAGCGTTCACAGGAGTGGATTTTTTCGTACGAGACAAGGTTGCTAATATACCTACGCGTTGGGAGTTCGACTAGAACTACGCGTAGGAATTTGAAACTAACAACATAGCCTAAGAATTTGTGATACGACAAGGTTGCTGGATCATTGGCATTAAAAAAAAATAAAAAATATATATATATATATATATATATATATATATATATATATATATATATATATATATATATATATATATATATATATATATATATATATATATAAAATAAAAATAATAAAATAATAATTATAATAATAAAAATAATAATAAATAATAATAATAACAATAATAAAAATACTAATAATAATAATAATAATAATGTAGAGATAGAAGTATAAGTGAAAATTTTATCACCACCACTCACGGGTCGGGTGGTACGGGGGGCAGAGCCCCCCGTAGACAAACGCTCGTGTGCCATGCATTTGCAACTTGTATTATAAAAATATGCATTATTGTAGTACAGCAATGAAATCGTAAATGCATGGCACACGATCATTTGTCTACGGGGGGCTCTGCCCCCCGTACCCCCTGACCCGTGAGTGATGGTGATAAATTTTCACTTACATTCCTCTCTCTCTCTCTCATATATATATATATATATATATATATATATATATATATATATATATATATATATATATATATATATATATATATATATATATATTATATATATATATATATATTTTATTATTATTTATTATTATTTTTTTCATTATTATTATTATTATTATTATTATTATTATTATTATAATTATTATTACACATTATCCCATATCCCGCATCATGCAAAATTCTTGTAAATTTTAACTATTATTTTCATTTTTAGCTTCACCATATTTTAAAATATAGCAACTCGTCAAAACATTGAAAGATTTTTTTTTTTTTTTTTTTTTTTTTTTTTTTGAGAGCGGCCTCACCAACGAGGGCATGTGAGAGAGTTTTATAATGGCGGCAAACGATATTATGACGTCATAATTATTCCTATTATTTTAAACTTTTTTTTTTAATTTAAGTGTTTTTTTAATTTTTTTTTCTTACAAAATAATTTGGCGTTCGTCGATTAACCAAAAAAATAAGCAAACATATCATTTCCTTTTTGTAGTTACGCTGAGAAGAAAACAAAAAAAAATGGCACGTCGTATCAGTTTCAGTTGAACTCGCAATGCGTGAATAAGTAGTTTCAATCGAACTAGCAACCCGTAGGTATGTAGGTATTTTCAGCAACCTTGTCTCGTACGAAAAAATCCACTCCCGTGAACGCTACAATTACCCAACTTTTAAAGGCCATATTTAATACTTTATGACAATCAATTTGACTTAGAACACAGGTTCATTTTAAATATCTTGGAATATTTGACTATCCTTTTGAATATTGCATGTTTACCTTAGTTCAATATTATTAAAATAAATTATGCATGGTTCACCTCATCCCTGTTTTTTACATGTTCTTCAAAATATAAACTAAAAATCTAATGTATATTAAAGAAAAACAATAAAAATGGGTAGGAAAACCAAATTAAATAGTCTAAAAATAGTTAAAGTATGAAAAATCCTGTTATAAAATGATCCAACTTATAACATTTTAACATATTTCTTATGTTAGCAAACTAATTTGGTAAAATTTGTTTGCAACAGTGAATATCATACAATAACTGAAGCTTGTTAAAAGAAATGTCTATAAACATGCAAATCATGAATACTAGAAAATGTATTAATTTAAAAAAGTTTGTAACAACTTGCAAATTGCCAATATATTCTGAGGTCATTTTAACATTTTAAAGGTCTGTGGTCCGAAACTCCAGAATAAGACTAATGGGCAATTTCCATGCTAACAACCTCCACCCACATATGGCAGGGAAGTTAAAACATCTCCCGAGTATATATAAAGTTATCATATATCCTCCCTGCAAGGTCAAATTGTAATTTATCACCAAGGTTTTTTTTAATATATTTCTTCTACCACGATTTGCCTACTTACGAACAATTTTCTTAACAAGGTCATAGGAACATAGGAACATAGGAAAATAGAGACAGTTAGAAGCCACAAGGGCCTATCGAGACTGTCCCAGTCCAAACAAATAATAACAATACTAATACATGCACGAAAGACTAGGTCTATCCCATCCCAGTTATCAGTTCATTCATGCATAGTCATGCATAGATAAAAGAAAAACTAAACCCCATTACACATGCAATACTCAATGAACCATCACCCACTACAAAAACTGCCAACAACAGGTCAACAACACTTTGCTAATGTTGGCCATATTCTAACACATTTGGGAATAAAACAAAGAAAATAAAAGGCAGAAGAGAAACTACAAGCTGTTTTGACAACTGTTAGGACTCAACTTGGAGATTCATAAGATGTAACATTGTCGATTCAAGAAGAGGATTTATCATTGGATCAAAAACAAAATTTAAAAACCTTTTTATCTTCTTCTTTCTCATTAAAAAAAATAATAAAAATTATATATATATATATATATATATATATATATATATATATATATATATATATATATATATATATATATATATATATATATATATATATATATATATATATATATATATATATATATATATATATATATATATATATATATATATATATATATATATATATATATATGCGTGAGAGAGAGAGAGAGAGTTGCCAATTTTTTCAATATTAAGTTACTTTTTGAATGATTTTCCAAATTTTCCTTTTACTTTCTTTGTAATTTTATTAAAATAAGTACTAATAATAATAAAATACTAATAATAATAATAAAATAATATGATTATGGTAATAATAATAATAATTCATTAAGAGCTAGCTGGCAACCTTGGCAACCTTTACGTACTTGAATTTAAATTGTCAATTGAAAGAGCGGTCGTCTTCGTATTTTTCTTCTCTGTCTTCCTTCCACTTCTTCTTCTGGAAGATTTTGCTCTTTCCTTATATGTACACACAAATATATATATATATATATATATATATATATATATATATATATATATATATATATATATATATATATATATATATATATATATATATATATATATATATATATATATATATATATATATATATATATATATATATATATATATATATATATATATATATATATATATATATATATATATATATATATATATATATATATATATATATATATATATATATATATATATATATATATATATATATATATATATATATATATATATATATATATATATATATATATATATATATATATATATATATATATATATATATATATATATATATATATATATATATATATATATATATATATATATATATATATATATATATATATATATATATATATATATATATTTCTTTTTTTATTTATTTATTTTATTTTACCCTTCACCCTTCCCACTCACGTGGGGTGGTGCCCGTCACAGTTCGCTTACACCCACACATCTACACTCTATCTCCCCTCCCCCCTCACCACTGCCCTCCATCTTACTCTGTCCTCCGCAACTCTCCTACTTTCGTCCACATTCAAACCTCTCCCCCCCAAAATCTCCCTCACCCCATCCATCCACCTCATCCTCGGCCTTCCCCTCCCCCTTCCTCCCTCTACCTCGGATCTCATGACTCTACCCACCATCCTATTCTCATCCATTCTGCACATATGTCCAAACCATCTTAATACACCCTCTTCCGCTCTGCCCACTATTCCCCTCTCCCATCCGCACATCTCTCTTATTCTTTCATTCCTGATTCTATCTACCCTCCTTATATATATATATATATATATATATATATATATATATATATATATATATATATATATATATATATATATATATATATATATATATATATATATATATATATATATATATATATATATATATATATATATATATATATATATATATATATATAGATAGATAGATAGATAGATAGATAGATAGATAGATAAATGGATATGTGCGAGTGTGTATGAGTGTGTTTGTGTCTGTGTGTGCATGAGTGCATATATATATATATATATATATATATATATATATATATATATATATATATATATATATATATATATATATATATATATATATATATATATATATATATATATATATATATATATATATATATATATATATATATATATATATATATATATATATATATATATATATATATATATATATATATATATATAGCTTTCAATTTCTTCCACTCACCACTTTACACAATTTATGGCGTTTCATGGTAGGCCCCCCTTCCCAAGGATGCTATCACTTCCTCATGGAACCGACCCCCTATACCAAATCAACTACCATTATTTATATGCACATATACACAAACAAACAATCAATACAATTCTACAACAAATAATAATGATATTAACTGAATAATAAACATAACAAAAAAGCATACAAACACGTAAATAAATAAAAAAGACTTTCACGGATAAATTACAAAAACAAGAACTGAAAACAAATAGAAACATTGTATTAAATAATAACATCAATAACCTAATTACCTCAACAGATATTAAAAAATATATATATAAATAAAACAAATAAAAACAAATACAAACCAAATGATCTTTGCGTAGTTGAATAAGGAAACATTAATAATAATAATAATAATAATAATAATAATAATAATAATAATAATAATAATAATAATAATAATAATAATAATAATAATAATAATAATAATAATAATAATAATTATGGAAGTTTTTACATACAATTAAAATAATGATTTTAAAAAAAAAAAAAACGAAACTACGAAATTTCTAATACGTAAAATGTAATCTGAACAGGAGATCATAAACCAATTCGTTATTAAGTCTTCTGAATCTTGTTTTCTATGAATTTAATTTTCCAAGGAAATCACCCATTTTTATGGGAAACTCTACTAGAAATTTTTTGCAAACGTCATTATTTTTATTATTATTAAATTACTATTACTATTATTTATAACTCATATTAATAATAATAATAATAATAATAATATATAATAATAATAATAATAATAATAATAATAATAATAATAATAATAATAATAATAATAATAATAATAATAATAATAATAATAATAATAATAATAATAATAATAATAATAATAATAATAATAATAATAATAATAATAATAATAATAATAATAATAATGAAACAGCAGCATATAATTTTTTTTTTCTTTGTAAAAAAACGTGTAAAATCATCCAGGAGCTTCGAGAAAGGCCATGAGATTTAAACAGCAGTTCATAAGTTAATTCATCCTTAACAAATCCATAGTATAAGTATTACTTAGTAGGATTAATAAATGTTATAATTTTCTGATTGACAGTGATGCTCTTTTTGTGTATGGCTATTTTTTTTTTTTTTTAATAAACACCCTCATGAAGCAAATTGTATTTTTTTTAATCATTTAAAATCTAATTAAATCTTTTTTGTAGAAATAACATGTAAAATAATGCTTATTATTGAAAAAAAATATTAATTATTTTTTTACGTCATTAGGTAGCCCGACTCCAATAACAGATAGTTTTTGTTTTCATGACCAATCACGAAGCAGGTTTCTTTGCCATTTTTAAATAAACAAAAACGGCAACGACAGTGTTGCCAAATTTAATAACTTTGTACCAGATTATAAGTTTCGAATTTCCCATTTTCGATATATATATATATATATATATATATATATATATATATATATATATATATATATATATATATATATATATATATATATATATATATATATATATATATATATATATATATATATATATATATATATATATATATATATATATATATATATATATATATATATATATATATATATATATATATATATATATATATATATATATATATATATATATATATATATATATATATATATATATATATATATATATATATATATATATATATATATATATATATATATATATATATATATATATATATATATATATATATATATATATATATATATATATATATATATATATATATATATATATATATATATATATATATATATATATATATATATATATATATATATATATATATATATAGTATAATAATTAATAAGAGGCAATAGGTTTTATGACGTCACTTATACGTCATATGTATCAGTGATGAAAATAATGCTTTTGGCATTAAAGTAGGCGGAGCTAAAGCTACAACATTTTTCAAGGTCATGAAAATCTACAAACAAATTTGCTATATCTTTGTCTTACTAAGTAATACTTATACTATGACAAATCTTAGTTTTGGTTTCCTGTGAATTTTGTTTTGCAGTTTCACCATAGTATAAGTATTACTTAGTAAGACAAAGATATGGGAAATTTGTTTGCAGAGTTTCATGACCTTGAAAAATGTTGTAGCTTTAGCTCCGCCTACTTTGATGCCAAAAGTATTATTTTCATCACTGACACATATGACGTATAGGTGACGTCATAAAACCTGTTGCCTCATTAATTATTACTATTTTAAATATATATATATATATATATATATATATATATATATATATATATATATATATATATATATATATATATATATATATATATATATATATATATATATATATATATATATATATATATATATATATATATATATATATATATATATATATACGGTATATATATCGAAAATGGGAAATTCGGAACTTATAATCTGGTACAAAGTTATTAAATTTGGCAACACTGTCGTTGCCGTTTTTATTTATTTAAAAATGGCAAAGAAACCTGCTTCGTGATTGGTCATGAAAACAAAAACTATCTGTTATTGGAGTCGGGCTACCTAATGACGTAAAAAAATAATTAATATTTTTTTTCAATAATAAGCATTATTTTACATGTTATTTCTACAAAAAAGATTTAATTAGATTTTAAATGATTAAAAGAAATACAATTTGCTTCATGAGGGTGTTTATTAAAAAAAAAAAAAATAGGCATACACAAAAAGTGCATCACTGTCAATCAGAAAATTATAACATTTATTAATCCTACTAAGTAATACTTATACTATGGTTTCACTTCGAATTTCGTATAACTACCAATAGACATAAACAGCAGTTCATAAGTAAATTCGTTATTAACAATTATGAATTTGAAAATCACCTAATTTTATGGATAACTATTCTAAAATATTTTTCTCAAACTTTTAAAAGTGAACCTTTTTTATGGATAACTATCCTAGAATATTTTTAGTTAAATGGAAATTTATTTTATGGATAAGTTATATTTTGGTTAATACTGAAATATTTTTAACAACAACAACAACAACAACAACAACAATAAACAATTAAGGAAAACGCTTTAAAAATTAAATATCAATTTAAACGATACTCTAAAAGTTTACGAAATTCAGAAATACAAGGTGAGTAACAAGGTAAACTAAAATGCTAATAAACGATCGGTCTAATTGCTTCAAAAAACAAGACTCTTACTTTTTATGGAAAGCTGTTGCGAAAATCTGGCGATTTGCTTGTAAACAGAAATCGCGGAGAATAAGACAGTAATGTGATTGTCTGTCCTAAAGATGTTTTTATATTAACAAACCAAATATTAGATATATTAGCCTAAAGAAAAATAGTAATTGTAAACAATAAAAAATCTAAAGTAACTCACCAAATATTAATATGATCTTCTATAGCCAAAATTTTAAGTATAACTTTTAATCGTTTTCCATAAAAGTTCTTTAGGGAGAAATGCCTTTAAACGTTAAAGACTTTATTTAATTTAGTAATTAATTTAATATACAAATTGAACCTTTCTTAACTGAATAATTGAAATTCAAATACCAGGCCACAGATCCTAACTCCAGTCACAAATTAGAACTTTAATTAAACAGGTTAATGTCAATATAAGTCAAAATTTAAACCCCCATAGAATTCCTAACAAGGTCTACTCTTTGCTAAAAGTTAAAATCAAGACATGAGCAAATTTGAAAAAGAGCAGACTAGTCTAGGGGTCAAGTTCTAAGCAGTTACTAGATGCTAACATCAATAAATCCCAATATCCAAATAAAACAATTATTATTTAAAGAAAAGTTTTAAATAGTTAAATACATTACGTTCTCTGGAAGATCTTGTCGATGAGGTTGATGTAATTATTAAAAACCACTTACATTTCAATTTTGTTTCTAACGAATTACGAGTTATAAGTGCAAGTAGCTCTAGCGTGTTCAAAAATCGCCTAACTGTCTTATTGTTGCCATTCCTAAAGGGAATCTAGTTTTTGGGAAATTTTATCACATCAAATTTTAACCAGAGATTTTGTATTACACAAAGAAGCAAATATGTAAACCAAAAAGTGGCTTTATCTTTAAATCATAAAATATTTAATTAAATCTAAAATATAAGGATTTTCTAATATCTTCTTCTTCTTCTTCTTCGTTCTCACCTAGTACCTCCCTAGCATATTCCTTCAGTTTTTCTTTAGAGTTTGACGACCCCTCTTCAACACCCTCAAAATCCACCTCCTCAGGCTTTCAAGTCCTAATTCTTTCTCTACCCAAATATATATATATATATATATATATATATATATATATATATATATATATATATATATATATATATATATATATATATATATATATATATATATATATATATATATATATATATATATATATATATATATATATATATATATATATATATATATATATATATATATATATATATATATATATATATATATATATATATATATATATATATATATATATATATATATATATATATATATATATATATATATATATAGTGGCGGCTCGTCATTATGGGCTCCGGGGCTGCAGCCCCTCCAAATTAAAAATACCAGGCGTAGGATGTTGATATAAATATGAAATTTTTGTCAGAGAAAAGTGATTTAAATTCATTTTTTAACAACTTAATACATAAAAAGTATAAATCATTAAAGAAAATAAGAAGTAAATGCATTTGGGAACTTCAAATTTTTGGGTACGATATTATTTTTCAAGCATTGCCATTATTTAAAAAATGGGCTGTAAAATTTCGCAAATAAGACAGATATGTAGCAACTTATCACAGTTGCTTAAAGTCTCATCTCGAGGGAGGTTATTTTTTTTAATTGTGGAAGAAAAATTACAAGTTTTATGTTTTTTTTTTCTTGTTCTATATATATATATATATATATATATATATATATATATATATATATATATATATATATATATATATATATATATATATATATATATATATATATATATATATATATATATAACATTATGCCAGATGCACTTCTACATACTTAAATATTACAAAAACTATTAAAAGTACATTAAAAAGGCTAACATTTTTGTAATCCTTGCAGAATTTTAAGTAAGAATAATTGGGAATAGAAAAAAATCTTATAATAATTTTAATACGTACGTAATAATTGTTTTTTTTATGTTGAAAGACGTACGTTTGGCAAGTCTGTTTTTGTGAGATAAATTTTTCCAATTTTGAAGGAAGATAAATTTAGCGATTGAGTAAGAATAGTGTAAAAAAATGTGAAATTTATATAATTTGGTGTAATATGACAGTATGCTTTTAAAACATTATTTATATGAAAGCAATTACAACTCCGATGACAACGTCTGAAGCAGAGAGATGTTTCTCGACTTTGAATAGAATAAAAACTATTAAATGTAGTACCATGTATTAGCGATGTTTTCAATAGAGAGCGAAATGGTGTAAAATACCAGATTTCAATGAAAAAATAATTGAAAACTTTTCGACATCTAAAATTCAAAGAACTAATCTTATTTTTAAATAATAATATCAGCAAGCTTTCCAAGAACTAATCTTATTTCTAAATAATAATAATAATAATAATAATAATAATAATAATAATAATAATAATAATAATAATAATAATAATAATAATAATAGGCCTAAATGAAATGAAAGCTAAATAATAATAATACGAATGTCAAAACATTTGCATTGATATATAGATGCTTCCAGTATATCGATATTTCCAGAATAAGTAAGGTACGTTTGAAATTTTATATATATATATATATATATATATATATATATATATATATATATATATATATATATATATATATATATATATATATATATATATATATATATATATATATATATATATATATATATAAATAGTTTAAAATTTTACACACACACACACACACACACACACACACACACACACACACACATATATATATATATATATATATATATATATATATATATATATATATATATATATATATATATATATATATATATATATATATATATATATATATATATATATATATACTTGCAGCCCCTCCTTGCCAAGTTTACACGAGCCGCCACTGTATATATATATATATATATATATATATATATATATATATATATATATATATATATATATATATATATATATATATATATATATATATATATATATATATATATATATATATATATATATATATATATATATATATATATATATATATATATATATATATATATATATATATATATATATATATATATATATATATATATATATATATATATATATATATATATATATATATATATATATATATATATATATATATATATATATATATATATATATATATATATATATATATATATATATATATATATATATATATATATATATATATATATATATATATATATATATATATATATATATATATATATATATATATATATATATATATATATATATATATATATATATATATATATATATATATACTAAAATTATTTATTTTCATTTAGTCATTTATTTATTTAATTAAATTATTAATTTTTTATTTTTAGTTATTTATTCATTTATGTTATTATTTGATTGATTGATTTATTATTTTCATTCTGTATTTATTTTGATATTTATTTATTTATTTATTTATTATTGCTGCCTACGCACCATACTTTTTTCTGTTTTAGAGTGTTTCTGGGTACCATATCCGATTACTGGCATCTATGGTTTTACAGTTCCGGCAACCATGGTTTTGTTAATATTTAATTTTTTTTTAAGCCACTGATGGCCCATAGGCCATTGACTTTTGTGTTCAAATAAATTATTATCGAAATATTTTTAAACACTTAGGAAAATGCTTAGTATAGCTTGTGTGTTTACCTAATTGTTTATGTTTAGTTTTGTTTGTATTGTAAATTTGTTTCTTATACGAATTTGAACAGATTGATTATAATGCGAGTGGTTTCTAGTTTACTTCATCACAGTCACTATTTTCACTATTTTGAAAATATGAAGACAAAATATATGATAAACACCGTATTTAAGCAAGGAATTGTAAATGTAAGCATCACTCCAGATGTGGTATTGAATATGGTTGTTATGTAGGATTTGTCTCTTACTTGGTTTTTATTTGTCCTTCAAAATATAAACTGGAAATGTAATGTATATTGAAGAAACCTATTTAAATGGGGTGGAAAATCGAATTCAATATTTTTAAAAATGGTTAAATTACCAAATCCTATTATAAAATATAATTAGTCCTACTACACAGAACATGCTTACGTATGCCCCAAAGAGATTCCACATCCTGATTTGTTTTAATGTCAGCTATTAACACTTATTCAATATTGCTTTTAACATATAGTGCTACAACACCTCCACCATTCTTTCCTGTACGTTGGTATAGGAAAAATGAGTATCCTTTTATTACATATTCCTGTAAGGAATCTCCGTAAAATGCCTCATTAACCCATGCTTCAGTAATGCAAAAAATGTCAAGATTCTCCTCTATAATGTAATTAGTCAACTCATCTTTTTTGTTTCTAAGGCTCTGAGCATTTGAATAAAAACATTTCATTCTAAACATGTCCTTTTATGTATCTTTCCCTTTTGATTTCTAGTAATGTCTCCATTTTTATTAATGGGCTCATATTGTAAAGCACCTCTATTTTTATTCATACCACCATCAATCCCACTGTCAGTATTAAAATCACCATCTCCACAACTAGCAGTGCTAATATTATGCCCTTCACCCCTATCCTTACCTAGTTTCCCGGCAGACATCTCTCCAGCCTGCAACCTAGAAGCTTCACACCTTCTCGACTGAGGTGAACTCCGTCTCTTGCAAACAGCTTCTTGTCCTGAAAATCTTCCCAGTGATCCAAAAATTATATATATATATATATATATATATATATATATATATATATATATATATATATATATATATATATATATATATATATATATATATATATATATATATATATATATATATATATTACTTTTTACTTTAGTTTATAATTTTCTCTTTTTTTTGCCATTTTCTCTTTTATTACATAGAAAACGGAGACGCTCGTTGCCAAAAAATGTTTTATAGGACAGTTTTAAAAGACAGTTTATTTCGTTTTGCAGCATAAATACTATTTTTTTTTAATTAATTTTTTTTTGTTTTCTTTTAATTATGTATTTATATTACTCATCCGATAAATAAAAGTATGTGTAGAATATATTTAAACATATTTTGACTTCATATTTTCAATATAGTGAAAATAGGAGAGGTTTGTGCTATATCGAATTATTACCCAATGTTCTATCTATCGGTTAGGCCAATATCAAACAGCAACTTCAATTGTTCAGGTCTAAGTATGCATGCTAGAAAACTAAATAATAGTAGTTAGTCATAATATTAATAGATATAAATGAAATAAAAGATAAATAATAATACAAATATCAAAAAATTTGCATTGATATACTGATATTTCCATATATCGAAGGTCAGACAGATTCTTAACCTTTACCCCTTTAATTGCAGAAAATAACGAACAGTCAAAATACAAATATGGCAACTTGGTTATAAATTATTTTTCTTTTTATATAAACAAATGATAGTTGAAGAACAGTTTCTTCACTATTCAGAATGAAAATATCAGTTTTTATTTTTTTTAATAGTTTTGTTTTTTATTTGGTATTTATATTACTTTACTGTAGAGTAATAGTATATGTAGAATGCATTTAAACATATTTTGACTTCATATTTTCAATATAGTGAGAAATAGAGTGGTATTGTGCTAGATGGAATTGTTACTAATATTGGTAATACTGTGGTATAACAGCCTTTTTTTGGCAATTTTTTAGTGCTACTCAGCATTTTTTTTTTCAATTTCGTAGAACTACAAAGACAAAATGATCTGAATACAATTGTGAAAATGAATATGTAAACTAAAAATACCAAGAACAATTAAAATAAAAAATTGAAAAAATGGTAATTATGTAAAAGTGAGATGCTGCCTCTTTTACAACCCTTTAACCCTCTCAATATGAAGACCAAAGACTTGACAGTCAACAGCAGTTCCCCCACTCTTTAGTTACACAACAAGATAAGTTAGACACTCAGGTCTGGTTTTAGGATAATCATGTTACAGGCTTCTCCACCCTTCACGTGTCCTGGGTGAATCAAAGAAGAATTGCCAATGAAACCTCCAAAACGTATGACTTATGACTCTCGTGACTCTACAGATGACTATGTGATTCAGAACAGTTAAAAAAACAAACTACAGGAAAACGCAGGATACTATCTACTAAATGAAAATACACCCCACTAATATATATATATATATAAATTTATTGAAATATAAAAACACTCAAAAACCATGTACTAGTAGGAAAAATGTGCGAACCAGAATTGTTATGACCATAACCAGACTATTAGTTACATACAAAAATATAAATATTTTTGTATGTGAAAATAACTTACAATGAAATATTTCAATTGCATACACAGATATAAATATCTGTGTAGTGCTCAATTATATAAAGGGTTATCTCATATACAAATATAAATATTTGTATATGATTTATTCAATAATTGCAACCTCATAAACAAATATGACTATTTATGTATGGTGCAATTAATGAATCCCTATTAATAACACAATCTAATGGCATACTCAGATATAAATATCTGTGTAGTGCTCAATTATACAATTTTTATCATACATAAATATAAATATTTGTATATGATTTATTCAATAACCGTAACCTCATACACAAATATGGCTATTTATGTATGGTGCACTTAATGAATCCGTATCAATAAAACTATCTAATTGCATACACAGATATAAATATCTATGTAGTGCCCAATTATACAAATGTTTGTATCACACACAAATATAAATCAGTAATTGCAACCTCATACATGAATATGACTATTTATATATGGTGCAACTGTTGAATTCCTATCCATAATAATTGAAAATATAAACTAATGTGAGTGATACCACATGCACTAATAAAAATTTTTGTGTAGGTTCTTAATTACATCAAATACAGGTTATTTAGGAATGGGTGGTATGTGCACTTAACTGATAATTTGCCAGAGGAGATTGATTCACTTACCTGCTGAATTGTGATTCAGAGAAAATTATATGGGCGCAGCTTAACAATTAAATGCTTAATTTGGGGTTAGAAAATCCCACACTACTCATCTGGCCTTAGCATCAGTCAGATCCACAGGCCAATATGAGCTTCCATATTTGTAACTGACTTCAAAATTACTACCTAAAAGGATATGGTTATCAAGTTAAATCAATCTAAACATTAACCCATCCAAATAGTTATATTTAAATGTCTAACCCTCCTATTAATGTAAGGATATGTAGTAGTTCACTTACCCTTGCATAGGAGATGAAATTGAAAATCTAACCAATTCTGCCATTCTTCCTCTATTGAATATTTTTAATATTACCTGTGTTAAATCTTAAGGTTTTATAAATTATTTACTCTGCAAAGGAAAGAAAAGCTGATTTATAATCTGTCAAACATACATCCAAGTCATAACTGAATAATAAATGATATTTAGCTCCCTTAAAACAAAAGAAAATGAAAGGGGAGTTCTGATTGTAAGTATAGGCCTGGGGTAACCTATTTGCTGATTTCTACAATATATATATATATATATATATATATATATATATATATATATATATATATATATATATATATATATATATATATATATATATATATATATATATATATATATATATATATATATATATATATATATGCCTTTAAAAAAAATATGTACTTTTGGGTTTCCCCATTACCCTTAAATTTGTTCATTATAATCTGTCCCAAAATTTTTGAAAGAAAGACAAAAATAAATACTGGCAACATTTTATAGGGAGTTACATGGATATATCTGGCATTGAAAATAGTTATGACAATTTATCAATTATTTGATATTGTGTAATATTGGTTCATCAATATTTGGTTTATAAACTTTTAAAAATTTTATTATTGGAGTACATGCATGATAGAGGAAAATTTTTCTATGGAGGTCTCTACTCCTCTAGAATTCAGCATATGAGTCATGATGAAACGTATTTGATAATCAGTATATTGCTGTGTTTTTAAAATGTTGGTGAATGATTATAATGCTGTAATTTTTAATGTGTATCTCATACAATTTTGTTTAGAGAATGGTGTGAAAAGGACAAATTGAAGGGTGAATGTGAAACTTTTAATAAGGACTGTAAAATATTCTGGTACACACTATATTGATTGAACATGAGAAATTAGAGAGAGTAATAAGCCACAGGCGCCTACCAGGACTCTCACAGTCAAACATGCAACATATATTACCTAACTTGCACAATGATCTAAGTATGCAATGTCAAACAGCCATACCCAATGTATGTCAATAATACATATTAACCATATGAAGGTTAACTTTAATAACTATCATTCCACCAATTAGGCTTAATTATGATATAGGTCTAAATAACCAGAAACAGTTTAAGGCATAAAGATAAAAATTTCAAAATGAACATAATTTTTAATGTAAATATAAAATAAAATTCTATTGTCATTTAGGAAAGGCTTTTTCTTTTGTAAAAAAAATGTCACAACGAATTAATATTAATATCAGAATATATTTTAAAATGTCTTTAAAATTGTTACTTCTTCACAGATTGTTAATTATTTAAAGATTTCTTTTAAAATAAAAGGAAAATGGATATCAAATCTGAAATTGAAATAAAAATGGAAGAATTGGACTCAGAATTTGATTTTTCTCAGGATAATCAGGTAATTTTCAATATATATATATATATATATATATATATATATATATATATATATATATATATATATATATATATATATATATATATATATATATATATATATATATATATATATATATATATATATATATATATATATATATATATATATATATATATATATATATATATATATATATATATATATATATATATATATATATATATATATATATATATATATATATATATATATATATATATATATATATATATATATATATACTGTATAATATATATCCTTAGTATATTATCTTTATTGTTTATGGACTGTTGAAATTAACCAGGGTTAATTGCAAATTATACTTACTAATACTAATGGTGGAATAAATGAAACAAAATATAAGAAAATTAAGATTTTAATTTCATTACTCCTTCCTTACATATTGGCCTATGATAACTTTTAGAATTTGAAGGAGTGAAATGTTCAGGAACAGATGGCAGTGATGTTGAATATGTTGCTGCTCTAAGATTGTATTTGAAATAGTAACATTTCTATGTTTTTTGGTAATAGTTTGATTCTATCTTTTTGAATTGATTTCCCTACTTTGAATTCTCTTTCACTGGTGCTGGAGCTTGCTGGTGAAACACACATATATATATATATATATATATATATATATATATATATATATATATATATATATATATATATATATATATATATATATATATATATATATATATATATATATATACTTTTACCAGTGTTGCTAGTGTGGGAAGATCATTCTTGTTTGCCTTCCAGAAGGCAAGAGTGTCATCGTTGTTGTTAATTGTTTTCATTTTACCTAACCAAACCTGTTGAATCACTATTGTGAATTAGAAATTATTTTTTTTAATTTTTTCAAACTTTTATTTGAAATCTGTAATTTTCTGAAAAAATGCATATAATCATTATTTTAAGTGAATGTTAGCTATTCTACTCCTTCCTTATAATTTAATTAATCTCAATTAAAATTATATCTAATTTTCTTAACCTAAAATTTCAGTGCTTTCGTCTGTCTACAAATTTTAGGCAACCCTGGCCAAATTTGGGAGACCCTGTCCCAGGCAAAACTCCAACCCCAGTCAGTCCCTAATCCTCTTAACAAGACTTTGTATTATGAATTTCTCATGTAAATATACTGTGAATTAAAAAAATATTTCTATTATACAAATTAATTTGAAAGCTGACATGTGTTGATTAATTCTACTTGAAAGTGTGCATGTAAAATTAATTAAGGAAAGAAAGTATAAAAGACTGGCAATAGTGATAGTGTAGAGTATGAACCACTGGGACCCCGACCCCTGCAAATAATCAGGGAAAACGGGGGTTTACCTTCCGGGGTTAAAATTGCAAATTATACTTTTTAATGGCAGATTAAATCAAACAAAATATAAGAAATTTAAGATTTTTATTTTTGCTTTTCAATAATTTCTTTTCTGTTTCTTTTGACTGTTCCTCTTCTCTAGTGAATGTTCATCTTTAAATGCCCCAATAAAGACTTAGTTGAAATTTTTTACTTGTGGCACCCAGAGATCCTCTTCTAAGGCCTTATTTCTCCTCCCATTTTAGAGGCATTGTAAACAACGTGACAGCAGATGTTACATTTATCTATTTTGAGCCTATCCTGAAACATTGTAAAGTATTCCCATACTGCTGAAGCTGATCTTTTAGTACATAGTTAACTGAAAGTATAAACAATAATAATTTTGAAAAAATGTAGCTAAATTTTACAAGTTTGATACATCTCAATAAAATAACAATGATATGTATAAATACAGGTTATATTGATAATTTTATATCTTACATATTTTCAAACTTTAACTTAGGGTTTTACCCTAACCATTGTGAATCAGAAAAAAAAAAAAAATTTGTAGCTTTTTTCAAATTTTTATTATACAAAATCTGTAATTTTCTGAATTTTTTTTTTTTTTTTTTTTTTTTTTTTTTTTTTTTTTTTTTTTTTTTATTTATATGTATTTTTATAATCATTATTTATTTATATAATTATTACTTTAATTGAATGTTGACTATTCTACTCCTTTATATTTAAATCTAATTTTCTTAACCTAAAATTTCAGTGCTTTTGACCTCTTTACAAGTTTTAAGCAACCCTGACCAGAGTCCATGCCCTTGCCCTAGTCGGTCCCTACTATAGATTACTGTAGCAGTTTAATTAATGACTAGAGAGATAGATTATAAACAAAAAATTAGGATGAGTTGATGGAAGATATAGACTCCACCTTTCCAAGAAGTTGTATGTAAGAATACTTCATGTAAGAATGAATGAGACCTCAGGTGGGATGAAATTGTGAATGTATTTCAGAGATGCATTACCTCTTGAAAGCTTATTTTGGGAGAAACAATGTGATCCTTTCTAGAAATGGAAATCCCACATATATTGAGGATATAGGAAGGTTTCTTTTGTGTTTGCAAATATGTTGTGTGAGAAATTTTGAAGACAGATGAAGAAAATGAATTTTTGAGGCATTATAAAGAACCATTTTTTCTCTGAGAAATCTGTGATCAGTTCCTCCAAGGTCTTCCCCCAAACATTAGTTATTATCGGCAATGTAGAATGATTTTTTGAATCAATGGATTAATTTTAGGTGAAATCGACAACAATTGTGAATAAGTTATATAACTCCATTAATGAAGTTAGAAAGAATTGAGGCAAGAACAGAAATTTGATCATTTATTGATTTAAAGGATTAACGGTGGCAATCTATAATCATTGCTAAAAAAAATAAAAAGATGGAGAGAAAGCAAAATAAATGTAGAATGACTTAAAAGGAAGTCAGAAACATTACACCAAGAACAGTATAGAGTTAGAAAAGTTTCAAAATGAGGACCTTATGCCCCCTCCCATTTAGGTTTATAAAACTAGATATAGATATAAGAAGAGTACTCTATACAAGGATTGATAATAATTTTATACAGTTAGAGTAACTCCACAGAAGGGTGGAAAAAAATCTCAGCTTGTTTGATGTCACCTTGGAAACCATTGTGATTTGAGATTTCCACTACAAACGTTTTGTTTTTCTTTGCCCAAATTATTTCATTATGAAGTGAAAAACGAATAAAACATGCTTTGAAATATTTAAAAAATTTAAACTTTTTTTTTTTTAAAATCTGATAATTATTTTTATTATTATTATTATTATTATTTTTTTAATTTTTTTCTTGTCTTGCTAATCTGAATAACCCTCAAATGAGAAGCTTTGTTTCTTGTGTTGTTAGTGGCCTTTAGCTTGATTTTTTTATTGTTTTATATGTCCATAAAGTTACTGAAATCTATTGATTGTTTTTCAGAGCTTTCCTCATATTGAATCAAACATCTCTTTACCAGAAAGTAAAAAGGAAGAATTAGATCAAAAGACATCTTTTATTATAAAGTTAGAGGCAGAAGAATCAGATATGAAATTTGAGTTTGATGAAGAACAGTTCAAAAATAATGTCATAAAATCAGAAAATCCTCCAATGAACAAGTTTGATGCTCAACATGTAAAGGTATTTTAAGTATTATTATTATTATTATTATTATTATTATTATAAATGCAATTTCTTTTATAGAAATTTATGAGTGTGAAAAATGTTTCTTCGTTGCTAAATAAAGTAAATGAAAATGGTTTAAAAGCACATTTTGAATCAGACGAAGAGGAATTTTTTGCACAAATTTTGACGTCAAAATTTCCTTTGTTGCTTCTCAGGAAGTGGAGTTACAAGGAATTAAAGGTAAAATATGTTACAAGCTTATGAAAAATTATTATTATTATTATTATTATTATTATTATTATTATTATTATTATTATTATTATTATTATTATTATTCTCCTCATGTAGTAGAGAGGGATCCAGACACTTTGTTGTCTTTGAAGAGCTATCTTAAACCCATTTTTATTCTTGTTTCATTTTTTTCCCTCCCCTTCAGTTATTATTTCCATTACCTTTATCTTGATTTATATTTATATTTATTATTTTTCTTTTTAATATTATCATTCTTATTCTTATCCTTATTGCTTTCTTGTTTTTGTACTGTTATAATTATTCTTTTATTATTTCTATAATTTTATTTTTCTTCCTTTTATATTCTTCTTTTGTCTTCCTTCGCCTTCCTTCCTCTCTGTACTGTGGTACGTATTACTATTCTCTTTTTCTGGGAGTTTCCACCTGTCCTGGTTGTTATGCCGCTTTCCCTGCAGTGGTTTGTTTCCACCTCAACCTCCTTCCATTGTGGGTAAAAAACTGGTCCTTCTGGTCTTTGATCCAGACCGCCCATTCAAGGGCATCCGAATCGTGGTTAATACCATTGAGGCTATGTTGCACTTGCGTGTAAATCATGGGCATCACGTAATGTGTTATAAGGTGCCTCGAAGGGACCCGGGCTCTAAGTTCCATGAGGTTTTTCCGAGGTCATACCTAGGGACCGACCGGGGTTGGAATTTGGCCGGGTTTCCTAAAATTTGTAAAGAGGTCAAAA
>SEYY01009955.1:0-12500 GCA_009176605.1 Armadillidium nasatum
GCAAAGGGAGGGGGTGTTAGATGGATAAAAACAAAACTAAATAATAATAATAAAAAAAATCCTCCAAGTCTCCACTAACGCAATTTTTATAGGTACACGGACGTGTACTTTAAAGAAATTGAGATTAAATTATTCAGGAAAAAGAAAAGATGGGAGAGAGTTCCACAAAACAGATGTGGCAGGAAAGAAGGAGGCACCACTGTGGGCAAGTCTAGAGTTGCCGCTGCCTTCACAAAATTTATGCTCAAACAATATCCCCTTGTGCTCAAATAGACTGTAAAGGTGGAGTATACGAGTGGTATTCCCTCGAGAACTTCCACTGTAGTACCTATAGAAAAGAGACAAGGTACCAACGTCACATCGTAAAGATAAATGGTCAAGTAAATTAGAAAGAGAGGAGCAATTTATATATCTTTTAGCCTTTGACTCAAACCTATCCAAAAGACGAGAGAAACCTGAGCCACCCTGGATATGATAGCAGTACTCCATACAAGGGCGGAGGAGCCCCTTGTATAATTAAAGTAACTGCGAAGAAGGAAAATATACTTGCAGTCTAAACAAAACTCAGAGGTTCTTTGAGGCCGCCTTAGCAGCCATTTTGATATGAGGTTTATGTGAAGGCCAAGGATGTTTATATTGTCAACAGGAGAGATAGAAATAGAAAAGTTAGGAGATGTCTTTGACATTGAGATTTCAAGAATTTGAGTTTTTAAAGAGTTGTATTTCACAAGGCTGAGACGACCCCACTTTGAAATTCTATCCAGATGTGTAAGAATGAAGTCGGAATGATGCAAAAGAAGGAGCAGATTTGAAATGAGTATAAGAATGGAGGGTCGAGCCATCGTCATAAAAAAAGGAAGAATAGAGTAGGAGACAAGGAACACCACTATTGACAAAAAAGGAAGAAGTCGCTCAATCATCAACAGCCAAAATAAAAGATAAAAGAAAACTAGATACAATAACAAAGGAAGTAGTAACCCAAGTAGGGGAACCTGAGAAAAGTGATCGTGCATGCCCGCAATGCTTAGATATGTCAAGCGCACCACGCAAGTCCCCATGTCCCTAAGGGCAGAAGACTAGTTGTGAGTAGGAAATACATCACAGTAGACTCGAATGTCAAAAACCATGCTGATATTAGAAGAAGGAATGGATCCAATCATCTAGAAATGAGAGTTAGTAGAGTTTAAAATTTTTAGATAGAACACAAATGAGAACTTACGACGATAGTTGAGGATCAGAGTTACCCTTCTTCGGATCGGTAACATACTCGGATTCCAGCATGAGGGAAAGTACTAGTATTGAGGCATAGAGAGTAAAGTTGAACGAGGGATGGAGTCAGCTCAGAAGTACACTCCCTTAAAACTCGGGAGCAATGCTATATGGGTCGCTTAACTTCCTAACCTTCATAGATTACAGTACCCCATGCACTTAATCAAATATAATAACAGGTAAACGCATGGGACATCTGAGAGGAGAAGAAGTAGGAGGAGGATAACCCGAGTCGTTAAGGGTTGAATTAGAAGAGAACATGAGGCTTAAGAGATTAGCCGTTTTGTTGGATTGTTACCAACAGAGCCTTCAGAGGGAGTAAGAGAAGGAAAGGAAAATTTACAGAAATTGTTAGAGAGGTTTTTGGCAAGAGGCCAGTAATATTTATCAGTAGGAGAATTCAGGAGCTCAGCACATCACTGTTTGGTGTCGGTTCGCTTTGCTCGACGAAGATTATCCCTGCAACGATTCCAAGCTGAATGAAAATTAGCGATAGTAATAGACGGAGAATATTTCAACTCTCGTTTCGTGAAGTTTCTACTCTGAATGGCACGAGAGAAAGCACGATCGAACCATGAATTTAGAGAAGAGAAAGATTTAGATGAAGAAAGAATGAACCTGCTCATCTCAACTAACTTTTCGGTCGAGACCGAAGCGTCTTCAGAGACAAACCAGTCCCTCCAGGGATAATAGTTTAGAAGCAATGCAAAGCCCCAGTCAGCCCGATATATATATATATATATAATATATATATTATATATATATATAATATTATAATATATATATTATATAATATATATATATATATATATTATATATATATTAGTATATATATATATTATTTTAATTTTGCATCCGCATCCGCACAAAAAAATTCCATCCGCATCCGCATCCGGCATCCGAACTTCAAAATTCAACATCCGCATTTGCATCCGCAAATTAGAAAATATGACATCCATCATCACTAATAATATATATATATATATATATATATAATATATATATATATATATATAATATATATATAAATATATATATTAATATATATTATATATATAAGAGTGAGGGTGAGAGAACTATCGGATTGGTTTAGCATAGAGTGGGATTGAGACAGGGGTTTAATATTTGTTATTAATCTATTGATGATGGTTTACTTAGAAAAAGGGAGAGAGAAGGAAGAGTATAACGTTGAGAAATATTGAGGGTGAATGTGAAGTGAATGTTTTACTTTTTGCAGATGATGCGCATGTGTTGGTGGCAGATCTTTAGAAAAGATGAGAATACTTGTGAGAGAGTTTTGAAGGGAAATGTGCAAACACGAGATTGAAATTCAATCCACGAGAATAAAGTTATGAGGATTGGAGGTGGGGATGAGGAAATGTGGAGGGAGGAATTGGTTTGTAGAAGTGGGAGAATGGAAACTTGAGGAGGTGAATGAATTCAAATATAGTAATGTTGGGTGGAAGGTGGTGGGACGGAAAAAAAATAAAGAACAAAGTGGAGAAAAAATGAAAGTATGGGGGGGGCTAAGAAAAGTATGGAAGAAAGGAAAATTTCGAAAGAAAAAGATAAGAATGTTTGAAGTATGTGTTAATTGTATTATATGGGTGTGAAACATAGATGATAGTGTTCGGTCGAGAAAAAGTTTCAATGTCTTTGAGATGAAAGATTTGAGAGCGATATATAAATTGAGAAGGATTGATAGGATTAGAAATGAAAGAATAAGGGAGATGTGTAAATGGAAGAAGGGTGTAATTGATAGAGAGGAGGAGGATGTGCTAAAATGGTTGGACATATGTGAAGAATGAAAGAGAAACAGAATGGTGGCAAGGTACGTAGATCCATGTAGATATGGGAAGGGTAGGGGAGGGAAGGCCGAAGTGGAGATGGATGGATGGAGTGAGAGTGATTTTGATGGAAGGAATTTGAGTTTAGACAGGGTAAAGATTTGTGGAGACAGAGATGGAGGGAGGTGGTGAAAGGTTGAAAGGTAAGAATAGTTATGTTTGTAAGGGGAATTGTGGCGGGCACCACCTCACGAAGTGGGAAAGGTGATAATGAAATATATATATATATTATTATATATATATATATATATATATATATATATATATATATATTATATATATATATATATATATATATATATATATATATATATATATATATATATATATATATATATATTATATATATTATAATATAATTAGCATCCGCATCCGATCCGATCCGCAAAAAAATTCAAAATCCGATCCGCATCCGCATCCGCACTTTCGAATTCAACATCCGCATCCGCATCCGCATCCGCACTTCTCCAAAATTCAACATCGCGCATCCGCATCCGCATCCGCATCCGCAAATTGGAAAATAGACATCCAGATCCATCACTATATATATATATATATATATATATATATATATATATTATATATATATATATATATATATATATATATATATATATATATATATATATATATATATATATATATATATATATATATATATATATATATATATATATATATATATATATATATATATATATATATATATATATATATATATATATATATATATATATATATATATATATATATTATATTTTATTAATTATTAATACCGCTAACGGGCAAAGCCTTATTCAAGGAGGGGGCTTTAAAATAAAAGAATTTTAAAAAAACTACAATTCCTACATCGTAAATTTCGTAGGTGAGAACAAATGTGTTCTTTAAAGCAATGGAGATTAAATTCGGTATTAAATATAGAGATGTGAGAGAATTCCACAAAACAGAGATGGCTGGAAATAAGGAAGTACCACAGCGGATAAATTTGGAGTTGCTAATGTCCTCACAAAATTGATAGACAATACACCCTTTGCGGTACGAGGTTGCGTGAAGGTGGAAGTATGCGGGTGGTCAGTTCCTTAAAGCATTTGCTACCGTAGCACCTATAGAAAAAAGACAAGGAACCAACGTCAGGTCGCAAATGTAAAGAACAAAGTGAAATAGAAAGAGCGGAAAAGTTTATAAGTCATTTGATCTTTCACCCGACTCTATCAAAAAGACGGGTGAAATCTGAGCCTCTCCTGATAATGAGAGCCGTACTCCTTACAATGACGGATGAGGCCCTTAAATGATGAATAAAATAATAACTCCCTAGGAAAACGACAAAGGAATGGGCGAATAAATGTCCTTATAAGAGGAAGCTATATTAAAAAGGAACCTGATTGGTAAATTCAAAAAGAGTGCCAGGAAGAAGCGATAAGGAGCAGACGAGAAAGTGAGTAAGGCCATAAAAGTTATAGCGCCATGAAGGAAGTGTCGAGAATTCCTCCTTTCTAAACTAAGAAAATGGAACTTAGTATAAAGGGAATGAATGAAGTGGGTTAGACGTGCTTTGCATTCAGAACTTGTGTAGTGAGTGTTCAATAAACTATAGAACTTATGATTAATCTTACCAAAATCCCGTAGTAGTGAAGATAAAATAATATTTAAATAACGAAAATATTTGATTGTGCAATACTGTTAGGTTTAAGAAATAAGCGTAATAAGCGAGCAAAGCTATTTTTAACCCTATACTTCTTAATACTTCTACAAGGTAATTGCCTTTATATATATATATATATATATATTATATATATATATATATATATATATATATATATATATATATATATATATATATAATATATATATATATATATATATATATATATATATATATATATATATATATATGTGTGTGTGTGTGTGTGTTTGTATGTTTGTATTTGAGTGTATGAGGTTTTTGTATTTATGTATATGTATGCATATACTTTTATGCATTGCGTTAAAAAATTAAAAACCATGAGCAGAAAAGGAAAATAATGATTTATTTTAACTATAATTTTTGTAAAGGAATCCGTTGTTAGAATTTTTTAAATAATATGTAATGATAATATATGCATAGTGAAATAAAAAGGTTTTAAGTAGCTTAAAGTGGAATAAATAAATGTTGAGATGAAATGAAACTTAATTAATTTTCCAAATTGATGTACATTACTTAAAAGGATTGTTTTACTCTTTATGTTAATCTTTCGTAGCATTAATAGTAACGTTTTTGATTTTGGATTCTGAGGTCATGCGTTCAAATCCTTCTCTAGTTAAATTTTAAATCGTTTTTTTTTAATGATTATTTACATTTGAAATGGTTTGGCGGCTTGAGTGTGTCATATGATGTTGTTGGAGAAAATATTTGAAACTTTAGCCAATTGTTATGGAAAATAAGAAACACCACATAATCAAATCCAAGATGTCGGAGATAAAAACCACGCGAATAAATAAGGAATGAAAAGAAACATGACGAAGATTGAGAAATGATGACGTCACCTCTAAACAATAAACTGACTGGTCCTGAAAGCCTCCAAACATTCAGAAGAGAAGGTAATATATATAACTCCCGACACTCAAGAAGGACTGCAACGTCTCGTACCTCAGTGCAATGTTAAGGTAATGCCAGGAAGGAGCAAGGAGAGGTCTCCGACCTCTAGAAACTTAAGGAAAAGAAAGCTTCTTTTTCTTCCAAAACCCTCCAGGAAAGTGTGAGAAAAACAATAAAATCTCATTCAGAAGGGTAAATTGTAAAATCGAGAATGGAGGCTAGTATCCCCTCGAACCTCACAACATGGAGGATACGCCTTCAAATTAACATCAGGAAAGAACATGAGAAAAAGTATTGGGATCGAAAAGTGGGGTTCAGAGTAGAGGGTGAAAAATAAATGGGGTGCTGTTGGCTTTAGAGATTACAGTAGTCTTCAAACTCCACATACTCATGAAACTTATATTTCCCCCCAGAATCGAGGAAAATCTATTCTCCGCTACACCAAAAACACATTTCCCCGTCGTAAATACAGTAATATTTCTGGTTTAACCTCACGCCTTTTCCGGCATTTTGCAAACAATGTCAACTCTAACTATACTTCTTCCTCTTTCCCTTCTCTAGTATCTTCTGACGATACAACTACTGTTTTGCCTGCTACTAAAGCTGAACTCTTTTCTCAAACTTGCGCCTCTAATTCAGTATTAAACGATTCCAGAGCTGTTCCTACACCTTCCACCCCCTCCAACTCATATATGTTTAAAATTGAAATTTTTTCTAAAGACGTCATTTCTGTTCTCTGAGCTTAAAATTAAGAAGTCGTATGGTCTAAAGGTATCACTCCTGTGGTTCTCAAAACTTTTGCTTCCGAGATTGCACAATGACTTGGTAAACTAATTTCGTCTCTATCTTTCTACTTCGACATTCCCTTCTTGCTGGAAACGTGCGCTCATTCAACTTGTGCAGAAGAAGGGGGAACTCTCTCAGCCCACTAACACAGTACTATTTTTTTAACCTCATCTCTTTCTAAAGTTTTGAAGTCTATCCTTAACAGGAAGATTTGGAAGCATCTCAATCCTTCTAATCTTATCTCTGTTCGCCAGTATGGCTTTCGTAAAAAACGCTTTTCTAGTGATCTTCTTTCCCTTCTGTTTGACTCTTTGTTTTCCGCTCTTCTGCATTTCGGTAAATTTTTTGCTTTTGCGCTAGATATATCGAAACGTTTCGATAGAGTATGGCACAAAGATTTGATTTCAAAACTTCCCCCTTTCGGAATCTATCCTTCTCTATATGACCTGCTCTCTCTGATTTCCTTTCTGGTTTTTCTATAGTAGCTGTTGTAGACGGCAACCATTTATCCTTTAAATCTATTAATAGTTTTGTTCTTCAAGGATCTTTCCTTTCCCCAAAACTTTTTCTACTTTTTATTAACGACTCATGCCCTGGTTACTTCATCTCCTATCCACTCCTATACCGAAGACTACAACCTTCATTACTCCTTTCAATTTAAAAAACGCCCTCCAAACAACAGTTAATAGACGCAAGGAGGTAGCCTTGGAGCAGCTAACCTCTGACCTATCTCGTATTTCAAATTGGGGTAGAGAAAACATGGTCGTTTTCAAGTGCCTCAAAAACTAATTTTCACCATCTCTCTACTCGAAAAATCTTCCACACAACTATGATATCTTCTTCGAAAGCACATAACTCAAACCTTCAACGGTTCTTAATATTCTCGTTGTTTCTTTTTCTCGTGATCTTTCTTGGAAAGATCACATAGCTTTTCTTTCTAAAGAAGCTTCTAAGAGGTTGGGTGTTCTGAGGTGTCTTGGTAAAATCTTCAATCCACCACAGTTGCTTACTCTCTTTAGTGGTGTTGTTCGTCCCTGTATATAGTAGGCCTCATACATCTGGGGTGGTTCCACTCATACAGCTCTCTTTTAGAAAGTAGTGTCTAGGGCTTTTCGTCTTATCAACTCTCTCATTTTCACTAATTCTTTCCAGTTTCTTTCTGCCCGTAAAATTGTTGCGTCATTCTCTCTATACTATCGCTATTACAATGGACACTGCTCTTCTGGACTCTCCCGTTACATACCTCCTACACCGAGAAGATCTCGTGCAACACATTTTTCGACTCATTCTCATCCTTTCTCTGTCCAAACTCTCAGACCCCAGACTTAACAGATATGCTGAATCTTACATGTAATCTACTGGTAAAGAAGTAGATTACATGTATATATTACACTCCATTACACCGATACACGGTGTAATGGAGTGAAGACAATTGTTGAGTAGTTAGCTCGAAAGAGTCCATCTTCTCACCATTGTCTGTGATAGATAGTATGCAGTATTTTTTCAATGTTCATTCATAAAAACATTCTTAAGCATAACAAATTTTATGCGCTATTTTTTTATTCCAGTAGCAGTAATAATATTCTTTTGTACTTTACAATTTCTAATAATTGATAATATCTGTAAAAAACCTAACTAAGGAAAAATCGATTTTGACATTACCTATTTTGAGACACAACCCAAATTTGACTTCTCTATATTTTGTGAATACCCTGAATTGACCTTGAAATGAAGAAAGACATTCTATCTGTCCCAAGGTAGTTCTTTTTTATCGTTCAGGTAATATAAAACTAACAATAATGTGATAAAACCTAATTTAATGAACAATAAAGTGTGGAGTGTAGAATAAATATGATAATAATATTACTTTTAATAGATTGAAATTAAACTAAAACTTTGAAGGTGAAGCAGAGGAGAAAAGATCACAAAACCTTCCGAATAACCTACCTTGGTTATTCCATTCATAAGGTTAAAAATTAGATATATATTATTGTAAAAGTAATTGCCTAAACATTTATCTGAACATATATCTGAACATATAATTTTTTTCCTTTTTTTTTATGAATCTTAAAAAGAGAAACTTTATTTTTGTGGATGTCCTGTCATTTACGTGTGCCTTCATTGACCAACTTTTATGAACATAAAACTTAAAATCAAAATAATAGAAAATCTAGAAGAGCAAATAGATTGGCGACGTACTGAAAAACCATTTAACAATTCAGATAAGGAACTTTTCCTAATTGTATTGATACTTCCTAGTTTCTGTCCTATATTAACCACTTCTTTCTCATAGTCTTCCTCTCACACTTCTGGGATTCATTACATTAGCTTTCATGCACACAATTCCAATGATGGAGATAAAATTTAGTTAAACACATTTTTGTATTTTTGTAACAAAACTGGGACCGACCAATTAATAATATATCAAGAGCTTTTTTTTGTTAAAAATAATTAGTAACTATTATCTCAGAATAAAGTCAGTTACCATTCAGTTTGGAATTTATTACCTTACTTTGTTTCGTACATATATGTTAGTAGTTTTTTTTAGACTTTACAGAATTCTTTCCTTTTGTATGGTCGTGTTGCAAGAGTGGTTGTATTTCTTTCCCTCCATGTCGCTACGAGTCCAATTGAGTCTTGCACTTTGTGTTAAGATTTGAGAAGACAAGGGGAAGTAATCTCTATACTGTTTTCAAAAAAGTGTAACCCTGTAAACGTGTATTGTGGTATGGGGTAAATTTAAGTTTAGCGAAAATTTCTCTCGGGTGCCAAAAAGGGTTCTGTCGTAGCCTGCACATTTACACCTATTAATCCCCTTGAGTCATCAGTAAACACTTCCCCCTACATCGAGACATGTCGGCCTTTAACGACCAAGATCGTATGTTTCTCAATTCCGGTGGAAACTAGTAGGACTTCGGCCTTTGCCTACCGGAGAAGATACAATATATATATATATATATATATATATATATATATATATATATATATATATATATATATATATATATATATATATATATATATATATATATATATATATATATATATATATATATATATATATATATATATATATATATATATATATATATATATATATATATATATATATATATATATATATATATATATATATATATATATATATATATATATATATATATATATATATATATATATATATATATATATATATATATATATATATATATATATATATATATATATATATATATATATATATATATATATATATATATATATATGGGGATTAGTCTGCTGAGCGTGATAAGAAAGATTTACGGGAAGGTGTTAGTGACGAGAATGAAAGAATTGACAAGTGAGGGAATGAGTGAGGAACAAGGTTTTTTTTGGGAGGGTAGAGGATGTGTGGACCAGGTATTCACACTGAGATTGGTTACAGAGAAATTGCGTGAAAAAAATAAAATGGGGTATGTATGTTTTCTGGATCTGGAAAAAGCATACGATAGAGTATGCAGGAGGAGTTTTTTTGAAATATTAATGGAAAGGGGTTGAAAGGGAAATTACTGAAGGGGATCGTAGCTTTTTATGTGAATTGTAGATCAAGATTGAGGGTGAAGAAGGAACTATCGGATTGGTTTAGCATAGGAGTGGGATTGAGACAGGGGTGTGTAATGTCGCCATGGTTATTTAATGTATTGATGGATGGTGTAGTTAGAGATGTGGAGATGTAAAGGAAAGGTATTAGGTTGAGAAATATGGAGGGTGAATGGGATGTGAATGTTTTACTTTTTGCAGATAATGCGGTGTTTGTGGCAGAATCTAGAGAAAAGATGAGAATACTTGTAAGAGAGTTTGAGGGGAAATGAGCAAACATGAGATTGAAAGTCAATCCAACGAAAAGTAAAGTTATAAGGACTGGAGGTGGAGATAAGGAGATGTGGAGGGAGGAATGGGAGGAGGGTGTAGAAGTGGGAGAAGGAAACTTGAGGAGGTTTATGAATTCAAATATCTAAGAATGTTGGAGGAGGGTAAGGGTGAGACGGAAAAAGAAATAAAGAATAGAGTGGTAGAGGAAATGAAATTGTTGGTGACCTAAGAGAAGTATGGAAGTGTGGAAAAATTTCGAAAGAAATAAAGATAAGAATGTTTGAATGTATGTGTTCACCTTCTGTATTGTATGTGTGTGAAACATAGACGATAAGTGCTCGGTCGAGAAAAAGTTTCAATGTCTTTGAGATGAAAGATTTGAGAGCGATATATAAATTGAGAAGGATTGATAGGATTAGAAATGAAAGAATAAGGGAGATGTGTAAATGGAAGAAGAGTGTAGTGGAGAGAGCGGAGGAGGGTGTGCTAAAATGGTTTGGACATATGTGTAGAATGAATGAGGACAGAATGGTGGGCAAGGTACTTAGATCCTAGGTGGATGGGGGTAGGGGAGTGGAAGGACAAAGTGGAGATGGATGGATGGAGTGAGAGAGATTTTGAGTGGAAGGAATTTGAGTTTAGAAGAGGGGTAGTAGACTTGCGGAGGACAGAGTGAGATGTAGGGCGCTGATGAAAGGGGTTGAAAGGTAAGAATTGTGGCGGACACCACCCCACGAGAATGGGAAGGTGAAATATATATATATATATATATATATATATATATATATATATATATATATATATATATATATATATATATATATATATATATATATATATATATATATATATATATATATATATATAATAAATTTCACAATCAAACATAGCCTTGGAAAAGATAAGATGGGCAACTTCGAACAATAGTTATTCCATCCACCTCCGTACCAGTGAATTGTAAGCCTGTTCTAGTCTGCTATCTTCCTTCTTCAATAATTTCTACAACATTATCAGATTTTATACTAAAACTCATTTTTTTCAACAGGAACTCTCTTCTTTCATATCTCACTTCTTGTTCCTTAAGCTCAGGTATTTGACCTTTCTTTCAGCAAATCTTTTTCTGTTTTCCACTGTCTCTATCCTAAATTTTAAGAGAATGAGTTTATTGTACTCATCTTCGAAATGCCGTTATTTGCTCTCTTTTCTCCAAATTGGAATCTTTCGTATTTTATATTTTACGGCTCTAGATTCCTTGCCAATCTACAAATTTATTTAAATGTTATGTATGTCTGCTTTCTAACTCAAGTGATTATCCTAAATTCTTTGACTACTTAAACTGCAAAATAAGACATATTATTTTATACTCTTCTTTCTCCGAAATCATTGTTTTAGGTGATTTCAAAGTTTACCTCTGAAAATGACTTTCCTCTAATTCTCGAACAACAGCTGATAATTCCTGTACTAATTTTCTATACAAGATAACCTTGAGCATTAGGTGTAGCTCTCTACCAGTACCTCTGATCGATTGGAAATAAACCAACATTATGGAGCTTTTCTAAACTTCTATTTCTTCTCCTTTTTGCTCATTGGATTTTTCTGGTCACCTCTTTGTCTCTGTAAGTATATCTATCTCCAAGTATTCCGCAGTGAAAACCACCGTCTAACGAGAGGAAACGTTTTTGGTACTTCGATGAGGCTAACTGGTTGGATTTCTGATCGTACTTCTCTGACTTAAAATGGAATGACAATTGTTTCGATGATAGGACTCAATGGTGAGGAACGGAACTGAATTTTCAATCTCAAAATTAAAATTTGAGTTTGTGAATTTAAATTTCAGAATTTTGAATGCAGGAAATGAAGGAAAATAAAAGCAAAAACTATTATATTTATTTCGTATTTATTTCATTTTTGCATTTATATAATTGGCGTGCAATAGTTTAAAATCGCTTTAGTGCAAGTATAGTTATTTAGAGTGAAGTAATTATTAATAAGAGTGGCAAATAAATTGGAAATGAAGGCAATGTTTTTTTTCTAAAAAAAAATTCAAGACTCTTATTTTTGGTTTATAACTTTTTTATGATCCAATCTTGACAAGCCATTCGAATCCTCTGTGACGTCGCTGGGGAATCGAATTGAATGGTTAACATTTCTTCTTTCCTTGCTGCTTTAAT
>SEYY01009955.1:17500-24400 GCA_009176605.1 Armadillidium nasatum
TATAGAAAGATTTTTTTTTTTTTTTTTTTTTTTTTTTTTTTTTTTTTTTTTTTTTTTTTTTATCTTGCGTCGTCTCCATTCAAAAATTTTGCCATTCCTCGACTTTCGGTCTTGCTCCAACTTGGATTCACTGTCTCCGACTCTTATCCATGTGGCTCCGAGACTTTCCCTTCATAGCCTTGCTTCTAAATGTCTCTTTCAGAAGCCTATCCTTTAATTTAAAAGCGGAATAATTTATTTCCTAAAGTGAGAGTTCATTTAATTTTTATGATTTTGATTTATTTTTAAAAATGTTTTTAATTTTTTTTGTTTTTGTTTTTTTCCTTTAAATATAAAAAAAAAAAATAATGAAAAAATGGACATATTTACTTTGATAAAAACAAATGCTTTAAAAAATGATACTAATTAATTATTCGTCAATCAAATTTTACTTAATTTGAGGTTTGTCTTCAATTCAAATTTTAATTAAATAAATTTTTCCTCAGATCATATAAGACTTTGCAGATAAATTTTCAATATGATATTCTTACTAAATATATTTATATTTTACTATCTACTAAAAGCTAGTTCCTAATAGTCATTTAGAACCCTTTGAAGTAAATTGAAATAAGTTACATCAGTCTCTACCTATTGTTTGTAAATTTGAAACAAAAGACCTTGCATCTTTATGGATAATTTATTCTGTAATATATATATATATATATATATATATATATATATATATATATATATATATATATATATATATATATATATATATATATATATATATATATATATATTTATATCATCGCACCGTATCCCGCATAATGCAGGGTGGCGTCAAATGCAGGAAAAATTCCTGCAGTCGTACATGGGAAGACAAAAAAAAAAAAAAAAAAAAATGGTTAAAAGGAATCCCAAACCCTAGAACCATGCGAAGAACCATTCTTCATGATCCAGCCTTGTCGCCCAATCCAACCTCATGTTTTAAATTTTATTTTAATGCTAATATATATTTATATATATATATATATATATATATATATATATATATATATATATATATATATATATATATATATATATATATATATATATATATATATATATATATATAAGTCTACCAGGAATTTTGTAAGATTTCGGCCCGTTCGTAAGTAAAACTCCAGTGTTAGAAAAAACATGTTCCTCAAGAGTAAATAGTCCGTATCCTTGCATGAAAGCTCCTTCAATCTGTCCTATGTCAATAGCTGGATTCAAGGATTTTCCCAAATCCATTATAATGTCAGTTCGAAGAACCTGTTGGAATTTTAATTCATCCGTAAGCCACATAACATATCATACAACAGCAAAATATATTTGAAATTAATAATAAAATTAGTAATTTTGACATTGAAGAGCTATTGTTTTATAAATTCAGTTAGATTTTTATTTAAAATAAATTTAGTTATCAAGCATAAAGTCAGAAAGGAATGGAATCAAAATGTTTGTATGTTCAAGTACATTTTTAATAAAATGTTTTTAATATTAAGACTGAAAATGGTAATTTAGAATAGCAGTTATGAATTCATAATGTCGCCAAATACTGTTTATGTTAAAATTATTATCTTCTACGGTGAACAAGGTAAAAATAATATATAAGTAGAATCTATTATACGAAACTTTATCTTATAACTATTTTCATAAAATAAATATTTGTGGACATCCTTTAATACTTTTAAAATTTATTACCTTATGATCTCCACTTAAACAATCAACTTCGACCTCCGAGACACCAGAACCAAAAATAAAATACATGAAAGGAGTGGCAGTTTTAGGATTTTCAAAATCAAGGTCAACGATGTTGGGGGCTCTAATTAAGAAGAATTATAGTAATTACTACTATTGTTGCTGCTGCTGCTATTATTATTATTATTATTATTATTATTATTATTATTATTATTATTATTATTATTATTATTATTATTATTATTATTATTATTATTATTATTATTATTATTATTATTATTATTATTATTATTATTATTATTATTATTATCATATTATTATATTATTATTATTATTATTATTATTATTATTATTATTATTATTATTATTATTATTATTATTATTATCTCAGTTGTTTCACTTAATGATTAACATCACGTGCTTGTTTTTTTTTCAATTACCTTACTTTTTTTTTAAAAATACTTGTAATAAAGTTCACATTGAACTATTCCAGGAATGTAATTTTAACGAAGTTTCAATTAACAAAATAATTAAATATAAAATTCAAAGATACTTTCAAACAGTTTGAAATACATTGAAATTGAGAAAAAATATTTTTAACAATCATACTTGAAATATCCAGTGGCTGAAAGGGATACTCTGTCCATATAAGCTGCAAGAACCCAGTCATTCCATGATTTATCCGCCATCTTGGATTTGTATGGCTGTAATCTATTCTTAATAATTTGACAAGCTTCCTGATTGAGAAATAAAAGTTTGAGACTTATTAAATTGAATAAAAATAGAAAATATAATATTTTCTGAGCAATAAAATAAAACATAGCTGAAATTAAGCTCATACAGTAATGTAAAATAAAAATTTTAAATATACAAGTATGAACTACTAGAAAAAATGAATACATGCCAGAACCGCCATTCCATTAAGGTCAGAAGAAATTGAGGCCACTGTTGCGAAAGTGTTAGGAACTTTATCAGTTGCCGTTTCAGCAATATAAATTCTTTCCATTGGAATCTCCAAAACTCTTGAAGCTATTTGAAGCATTTTGGTATGAAGTCCTTGACCAAGTTCAACACCTCCATGAGACAGTAACACTGATCCATCAGTGTAAACTATAACCAGAGCACCAGCTTGGTGCAAAAATGGCGTCCCTATACCAGCACCAAATATCAGTGGAATTGCACTTATGCCTCTCTTTTTATAAATGTTATTTCTGCAGTAAAATATAAATAAGAATAAAAATATAAAACTAAAATGAAACATTATCTGATGTCGTCAAACAGAATCATTATTTCTCCTTCCGTCTTATATTCAGATAATTTCATACAGTTTTCATATTCTCATGATTAAACTCATTCGTTTTCATCTTATTATTTGCTCGTTTTGAAAAAATATATTTATTGTCGATTTAATATTGCCATTTGTTTTTCTTGGTAAAAAAAAAAAAAAAAAAAAAAAAAAAAAAAACTACATTTTTCATGTTTCTAAAAATACCTGTTATAATGATCAATCTCAATTTTTCTTTCTTCAAATTTACTACTAGAAAGTATTTGTTCCCAACAATCTTTAATTTTATTATCAATAATCTCTTGACCATATGGCATAAATGAATTTGACTTTCCATACATGTTCCTTTCTCTGACCTAAGAAAAAGAGAAAAAATTATATATATATATATATATATATATATATATATATATATATATATATATATATATATATATATATATATATATATATATATATATATATATATATATATATATATATATATATATATATATATATATATATATATATATATATATATATATATATATATATATATAACTGGTTAGGGTTCAATCGTAAATATTCTGCAACGCGGACAATTATATTCTCCATCATAAACGTAGCTTGCGGATAACCAAACCCTCTAAAAGCAGTGCTTGAAGGCAAATTGGTTTTGCATGATTGGCCTTTTGCTCTTAGGTTTTTTATTCTAATATTTGAAGGAAAAAATTAAATTAAAGTAGGAAAACATGACAAAAACGTATGCAAGACAAAGGAAAGTAAACTAGAGAAAATATTTTGCAGGGAATAAAATCCAAGTTTATATTAATTTGGAAAACGTACTTAGGAGCTAAAATAGGAAATGAATTAAAAACATGAAAGGGAAATAAATTCTTTAAAATATAACGGAAGGTAGCTAAAAACTTACTCGTAAACACTAGTTGATTGCATAACAATTAACTTTCTTACATAGTCGGAAGAATCTAAAGAATATCCGGCGTTTAGATAGTAACTAATATCTAAAGCATTTAACTTTCCGTCATCTTCAAAGCCAACTTTCCATCTAGACAATACTGGATTTCTGCTTCCTGTTACAATCATGTCATCTTGTCTATTTAAGCATATTCGGACTGGCCGCCCTGTTCTGTTCGAAAATTTGATTAATTTTGGAATTTTGAAGATTGTTAAGGTTATTTAAGCTATTGTAATGTCGTAATATTAATGATTGATATGGATAAGTATGAACTATACGGGTTTTAAATTAAGAGACATGCAGTTTGATTATGCTATAACTTAAATCTTCTACATTGCAACATAAATCTGATATTTTATAAAGGTACAGTTATCTTACAACCGTACAATTGCTTAGAGAAGTTCTTAAAACAAAGATTCAATACTTACCATAGATGGCAGTAATTCTGTTTTAAAGTTATACAAAGGATGTTGTTGCAATATTATATCTATAGTAATTTTCGCTCTACAGGTTCCGGACAGTTCAAATAAAAGACTTTTTAAATTTACTTATTTTTAAAATGCAGAAAGTACTTGTACGTCTTGAAGAAGTAAATTATTGACTTTATATGAGTAGTGTGAAAATTCAGAGAATATATCGTGAGGATAACATCATGTTGAAAACATTGAAAGACTTACCTTAAAGCAGCAAATGCAATAGGAATCATAATTCCATAAATTCTGGTCTCTTTGCCTCCGAAAGCTCCTCCCGTTCTCTTAACTTTAAAGTAAACGCGGTTAGCCTCTAGATTCAAAGTCCGAGCTACGACCATCTGAGTTTGTGATGGACTCTGAGTTGTTCTGTTAGGAAATAATAGAAATGAAAAAGGGAATAATTTTAGTTTCTTGTTCAATCTGTGTAATAGGCATCCAATTCTTTTGCACACGCAAACACCCGTTTAAAACACTATTTAAATAGCTTTTCAAAACAGCAATCACACACGTACACTCACTTGGAAAAGACATTATAACTTATAAGGAGAGAATTTCATTCTCTTCTCTCACAACTACCATCACTTCGGATTTGGTCACCCAATATAAAGGAGAGTTAGCGACACCAAAATGTTTTATATATATATATATATATATATATATATATATATATATATATATATATATATATATATATATATATATATATATATATATATATATATATATTATATGTATATATATATATATATATATATATATATATATATATATATATATATATATATATATATATATATATATATATATATATATATATATATATATATATATATATATATATATATATATATATATATATATATATATATATATATATATATATATATATATATATATATATATATATATATATATATATATATATATATATATATATATATATATATATATATATATAGGTTGTCAAAGACAGAATGTCCCTATTCACGTCGTTTAATTTTGTGGTCAAAGGAAGTTGAAAAAATAGATAATAGGACTGTGTTTCAGAATTTACAAGTAGAGTACTTGTAAGACTGAACATAGAAGTTAAGTCTTGGGTCAAAGAGTTGGACAAAGAAAGGATAAAACTGTATAGAAAGGAGTGATTCACTAGACATTCATAGTGAACAAGATATACGACTGGAGAGTTCAGAAAAGCAGCATCCGTTGCAATAGTGATAGTATAGAGTGTTTAAACAATTCGAAAGGCAGAAAAAGATTGTAGAGAGTTAATGAGAGTGGCAGAATTTATAAGAAGAAACACTCAAGACTCAACCTTTTCGAGGAGAGTCAAATGAGTGAAACCACTCCAGATGTGTGAGGCGTACTTTATCCAAGAAGGAACAACACCCCTTTAAAGAGTACTCTCAACTGGAGTGGCGTGAAGAAATTACATTAATAAATAACAGAACAACTCAGAGTCCATCACAAACTCATTGTCGTAGAAACTCGTTTAAGAAGAGAAGTAATGTGAGCCTTACAAGAAAGACCACGAGAAATAGAAACACAGAGAATTTTAAGGACAAACGAAGATTTTAATTGTGTATTTTCGAAGATATCAAAGTTGTGTGGAAGGTTGTGTTGAGTAGAGATATGGAGGAATTGAGTTTTTGAGGCATGGAAAATAACCATGTTTTCTCTGCCCAAATCTTATATACGAGGAAATTCAGAGGTTAGTTGCTCAAAAGTAATCCTCCTAGAGTCAATTAACTGCTGTTGAAAGGAGCGTCTTTCAAAAGCAGTTATGAAATGCAATTGAAAGCAGTTATGAAGAGTGGAGTCAATGGCATGATGAGGTAATAGAGAGAAGCTTATTAATGAAAAGTAAGAAAAGAGTTCTGAATAGGACAGATTCCTCTGGAATAATACTATTAATAGATGTAAAGAACGAATTGTGGCAGTCTCAGCAATTATATAGAATGACCGGAAAGGAAATCATAAAGAAGGCTGCAGAGAAAAAAATAGATTCCGAAAGAATGAAGTTAAGAAATTAATGCTTTGCGCCAAACTCTATCGAAGGTTTTCGATACGTCTAGCGATACAGTTAAAGATTCATCTAAATATCGAGGTGAAGTGGATCAAGAGTAAGAGATAAGGGAAAGAAGATCATCAAAAGAACGATTTTTACGAAACCCATACTGGCAATCAGAGATAAGATTTGAAGAATTGAAGTGTTTCCAAATCTTCCTTCTATGGTTAGATTTGAAATCTTTAGAAAGAATGGTGATTAAAGAAATGGTACGATAGCTAGAGGTTTGAAAGGAGTCCCCTTTCTTCTGCACATTCTGAATGATCGCACATTTTCATCAAAAAGGGAAAACTAAAGTCGAAAGACAGAGAAGAAATAGTTTACCAAGAAGGCTAAAGGCACAAATTTTGAGAACTACAGTAGGGATACCACCAGGAACGGACGCCTTATTAGTTTCAATCTCAGA